>ML663025.1:5858130-5884672 GCA_007570785.1 Antilocapra americana
TCTGTGTTCCTTTTGCTGTCTCGAACGCTGGGTTCTCGCCACCATCTTTCCAAATTCCATATATATGCATTAGTATACTGTATTGTTGTTTTTCCTTCTGGCTTACCTCACCCTGGACAATAGGCTCCAGTTCCGTCCACCTGAGTAGAACTGCTTCAAATGAATTTTTTTTCAATGCTGAGTAATATTCCATTGTGTACATGTACCACAGCTTTCTCATCCATTCATCAGTTGATGGGCATCTAGGTTGCTTCCATGTCCTGGCCATTGTAAACAATGCAGCGATGAACATTGGGGTACACGTGGCTCTTTCAATTCTGGTTTCTTCGGTGTGTATGCCCAGCAGCGGGACAGCTGGGTCAAATGGCAGGTCTATTTGCAGTTTTTTAAGGAATCTCCACACTGTTCTCCATAGTGGCTGCACTAGTTTGCATTCCCACCAACAGTGTAAGAGGGTTCCCTTTTCTCCACATCCTCTCCAGCATTCACTGCTTGTAGATTTTTGGGTTGCAGCCATTCTGACTGGTGTAAAGTGGCACCCCATTGTGGTTTCGAACTGCACCTCTCCGATAATGAGTACTTTCAATGATTGTCATGGGAGTCAAGCTTTAGAAGTTCAGCTCCTTGCAGCTGGAGGAAATTAATTACTTAAATTATTTATGAGTGATCATATTAATATTATACAATCATGTAATATTTACTGTTTTGTTATTATTATCATGGCTTTCACTGTTCTAAGTGTTTTACATACATTGCTTTAATTTACCTATCTACAACTGTATGAAATGGATATTATTACTGCTATTCTATACAGGATAAAATTAAGGCTTAAGGGAACTAAGCACTTAGTTCCCTAACTTCTGAGTTTCATCCCCTATCTTATATTGCAGTTTGATTTTGGAGGCAACAACTATGGCTATACAGATTCCAAGAGAATTACAACTAGGAGGGATCTAGAGATGACCAAAGTCAACCTCCTCATCAGAGCCCTGGGGCCACGTAAAGTTATAGAGGGTTAGTTTTGACCAGAACCCAGGTTTCTGACTCCTGACCACTGTTCTCTATACAGATTCAGGGTGCCAGTCTTACAATATGCAAGCACTGTGGACCAAAAGGGTGGCAGGCATTGTCTCATTTAATCCTCATGATAACCCTAGGAGATAGGGTTTATCCTTATATTAAACATGACGAAACTGTGGTTTCAAAAAGTTATTATCTTGCCCAAGGTCTTGGACGCTGAATGGACAGTCAGCATTTGAAAGTAAAACTCTATTAGAAAATCTGTGTTTTCAACTCATAATCTGCCCCCAGGGTGAATGGTACTCATTCCAAGGAATGGGTTCACAGAGGTGGATTTTCTATTGACTGGAGCCACGGCAGCATTCCCGCATCCCTGAGTGAGGCCTGAACTGCTCACTTGTGTGCAAAGAGCTCTCATTCTGCTCCTATGCAGCTTGTGTCTCCAGGGGACTGCTAAATGTTCTGCTCCTCTGAAGCCCATGCCAAGAGCATCTAACTACCAGGGACTACTCCCTGCTGTCCTCTGTGGGAAACAAAGCACTTTTCTTGGAAGCAGGGGAGGGGAGAGCCAGCAGGAAGTGGGATGCAAGGAGAGCGATTTGTTCTTTATTCTGACCAAAGGCCAAGACAACCTCCAGGGCTGGGGTTTTGGGGGAAAAGGAAGAAGTGGTCCTGAGACCCTGTAAGTGACCCAGGGTCTTAGAGGGGTCCAAGATGAAGGTTTGCTTTGTTTTTGTTTTTTTTTTTTGGTCCTGCAAGAGGCATGTGAGATCTTAGTTCCCCAACCAGGGACCGAATCTGTACCCCTGCAATGGAAGTGTGGATTCCTAACCCCTGGGCTGCCAGGGAATTCCCTGCTTCATCTGTCTTAGGAGAAGTCCATCAACACCTAAGCCAAATGGATGTGTCCTATGGAAGCCAGCTGTGATGATTAATTTTATGTGTCAATTTAACTGGGCTAAATAAAGGAAACCCAGAGAGCTGGGAAGGCATAGTTTCTGGGTGTGTCTGTGAGGGTGTTTCTGGAGAGATTAGCATTTGAATCGGTAGACTGAGTAAAGATAGTCACCCTCACCAATGTGGGTGGGCATCTTGTAATCCATGATCCTGAATAGGACAAAAGAAAAATGGAGAAAGGTCACATTTGCTTTCTGCATGAGCTGAAACATCCATTTTCTCCCGCCCTTAGACATCTGTGCTTCTAGCCTTTGGACTTGGATGAGGACTTATGTCATCAGCTCCCTGGGGTTCTCAGGCCTCCAGACCCAGACTGAATTATACCATCAGCAGACAGCAGATTGCGGGACTTTCAGTTCTCCATAACTACGTGAACCAATTTTACAACTACTCTCTTCTTATATATCTCTCCCTATCTACCCTATTGTCTCTCGTTTCTCTGGAGAACCCTGACTACTATATCTGCCTTAGCCTGAAGAAGGACCAGGTAGGAGCCAGGACGTAGCAATGTGTTCCCAGAATCCCCTCATTTCCCTGATGGAAGGACCTCAGGAAAACATCTCCTCCAAGCCTCTCAGTGTACAATGCAGAAATCAAGACTCAGCGTGGGGTAGATACCTCCATGCTTGCTTTTTGCTTAAGAGGCAGATGACAGTATGTCTTTACCATTAGGCTTTAGAAAGCTATTTTACTGTGCATAACAGCATTATTTGTAAAAGTAGAAAACTGGAATGAATTCAAATTTCTGGCATCAGTAGGATAAGTAAATAAATGTATTACTAGGATAAATAACTGTGGTCTAACCATACAGTGGAATAGCATACAGCAATGAAAAAGAATGAACTGCTGCTATATGCCATGAAATGAATGTCTCTCCCAATGTCAAACTTAAAAAGCCAGACACAAAAAGATTACACACTGCGTTAGTCCCATAATGTCAAATTCAAATACAGTCAGGATAATCTATGGTGGCAGAAGTCAGAACAGTGGTTGCCTTGGTGAGGTAGGTAATGACTGCAAGGTTTCTGGGTGCTGGGGATGCTCTGTATTTTGATCTGTGTGATGTGGTTGCATGAGCAAAAATTTGTGAAAACTTGATTTGTATACTGAGGATTTGTGCACTTTTCCATATACATGTTATATGGCATATTTTGATAAAAAAGTAAAAGCAAATAGTGAGTATTTCCTGAGTGCATGCATGTAAAGTCATATGTAAGTGTATTCAGGAACTCTAAAAGGTGGGCCACAAGATGTCAAAAGCAGGTAGATCTTCAAAACAGGAACCAGAGTGGTATTTACTTCATACTTTTCCATATTGTTTGAAACTTTATTTGTAATGAGCAAGTAATATTTTTATAGTTGGAAAAAAATGATTATTTTTATTTGGGGAAAGACATACCTGAAGCAAAATAAAGGCAAATAAGAGACTAAAGGAGGAAGCCTCCAAACAAAGTATAATGGCTCATCCTAAACACACAAAAAATTCGGCGGAATGAATGTATTAATGAAACCTCATGAGATTGTTTCAATAGACCTGGAAATTGAAATTCAGTAAGAAGTCTTTTAAAGCCTCATCTCTAATTATGGAAGAAAGGTTTTATCCTAATAATGAGATATGTCCCTAAAGGGCAGCTAGGGCACAGAAGCCCCTGCCCCAATCTAGCTAGGTCTCTGCCACCATGGGAGAGGCTGGGGGCTTCCTGGGAAGATAGTCCGAACAAGGAAACTAGGGGTGGTGGTGCCAACACTGAAATTTACAGGTGTCATCATACTCGTGACTGCATTCCAAGAGATCACTGTGTGCCCAGCACAGTGAAGGTACTTAAGTAGGTAATTTAATTTCCTCTTCTCAGCCATCCTATATGGATGTCTTAATGGCTGCATTTCATAAATGAGGAAGTAGAGGTTCGATCAATCCACAACTAATATGACAGATGGACACTGAGATGGAGGTTCTGTGGTGAGGGCCTGGGGACACCTCATATGACTCAGTGTGGATCCAAATACTGGATACCAGCATCTCAAAGAGCTTGAAAGCTGTCTGAGCCTATAGTAAGGAAAGGACAGCGCAGTTAGGTGGAACAGAATGGTTCCGCTTAACTAGTTTCAAATGGACCATGGTTCCAAATGGTGCTTTCAGAATCGATACAGGAGTTGAGAGTATGTTCTCTCATTGGCATTATGATGGAAGGCTTCCTGGAGAAGGTGTCCAAATGAAGATGCCTAGAAAAAGCACTTGCAGTGCTACCCATCCTTCCAAATTGGGAGCTGGGAGCACTGAGGAAGTGACTGACTATCCCTCCAGAGCCCCCTCCTCTGCCTTTTCAATCGAAAATCTGACTTGGAAATGGGACCCTAGATTCACATGGTAATTTTGAGCTAAGAGACACCTGGGGTTCTGAGTCTGTAAGTTCTTACATTGTGTCTCCTAAAACACTAGTGTGTCAGAAGAGCCTCTGGGGCAATGGAGAATGGAGAATGGATCCACATCACACTCCTTCTCATCTCCCTTCAAAGGAGACTCTCACCTTTTAATTGTTTTATTGGATTAAAATAATGAGCTTCAACCAGGAGCAACTTTTGCTACCTTCCCCCGGGGACAAGTGGAAATGTCTGAAGACATTTGTGGTTGTCACAACTTGGGGAGTGCTACCGGCATCTGGTGAGTAGAGGCCGGGGATGCCGCCATCCATCCCACAGGTCAGCCTCCCACAATTATCCACCCCCAGGGTCAACAGTGCGGAGGCTAAGAAACCCTGCACTAAACCATATGAACCAGTCGGTCTTGAAGGAAATCAACCCTGAATGTTTACTGGAAGGACTGATGCTGAAACTGAAGCTCCAATAGAATGTTTATTGGATGGACTGATGCTGAAACTGAAGCTCCAATACCTTGGCCCCCTGATGTGAAGAGCTGACTCACTGGAAAAGATCATGATGCTGGGAAAGATTGAAGGCAGGAGGAGAAGGGGATGACAGAGGATGAGATGGTTAGATAGCATCACCCACTCAATGGATATGACTTTGTGCAAACTCTGGGAGATAGTGATGGACAGGGAGGCCTGGCGTGCTGCAGTCCTTGGGGTCACAAAGAGCTGGACATGACTTAGCGACAGAACAGCAACAACAAATAGCAATTTCACATGATCCATATCGCCTCTGTATAGATTTCAATTTAATAAAGGGTTGCAAAGTATTCTTACTGAAATCATTAATCAAATCCAAACTCCTGACTGCACAGATGGCAAAAATGTGGCCCAGAGAGGATAAGGGGATTTCCCAAGGTCACACAGCAAGTAAGCTTGGATCCAGACCTGAACAGAGTCCCTGTTAACCCTTCCCATCAACACAGAGGCCTCCACCCAGGCTCATTTCTCCAGTAACAGGAAATGGCTATGTTCCTGTTTACTGCTCCAATGTCCTGTCCAAGGAGAAAGTTTCAGAGAGGGCTGCTTCCCACTGAAAACTTGGGATGACATTCATCCAGAACTCAAAAGAAAATGTGTTTGCTTAAAAAGAAAGAAAAGTGGGGAAACAAAAGAACTTTATTCCCAAACAGCTATGCAAAGTAAGGCCAGCTGCAGGGAATTAAGTGAGATTAATACCCGCTCACGTTGATCAAGACAGAAAAGGCGGATGAGAAGCACATTGGGCCTTTGTGCTTTCCTCTCAAGGAATAATAACTGCCTCAGATGGATAAGGAGACTTTCACTCTGAAAGAAGCAGCCCAGTACCATCCGCCCATAACAAGGCCTGTGCAGGGGTCTTCAGGAGTCCAGGGAACTTTTCCTCCAGGAAAAATGAAATTGCCCAACGCCATGGCTACTTCTAAGGGCAAAGGACACAGCCTACAGCAGCACTTTCCTTGTCAGAGACAGGAAGAACCTTAGAGACCGTCTTGGGGGAAGGAAGCAAGCCAGGTTGTGCAGATTTGGGGTGAGGAACAGGAGTCTAACTTGCCCTCACTCTGCAGCCAAAAGCCAAGGCAGCTTGCCTGTCAACTTGAATTTAACCTGCACACATTCATCTTAGTACCAGGACATTTACATCCCACCTGCCCAACGTCTCACCCAAGTTTCATTCAAATACTTCTCTAAAGAGTGCATCAGGGAAGTGCTCATTTGATCTCACATCTTATTGTGTGTCTCATGGGGAAATTGAGGCAAGACAGGGAGGGGTTAACTCCCGTAACAGGAGTTACAGGAAGTGCAGTTACCTCTCCATACCTACATAAGGAGGGAAATAAAGTCAGCGAGCAGATACCTCATGGGCAACCTAATTAAAGGTTTGTTTTGTTAAAAAAACAAAACTTCACTGTGGAGTTAAACTCATACAGACAAAATACATGAAGCTGCTGACCCTACAGCTTGGAAAGCAGATGCCCCTTCCTCAGTGAGGAAGCCTTCCCCTTACAAAACACATCAAGCCTCCGCTCCAGCCTCTCTGGATCTCCTATTTATCTAGGCCTCAGTTATGCCCCCTGCTGTGTGGGTGCCAGCAAAAGTCTGCAATCACCTGCCAACACCTGGGTTCCCTCAGCTTCCCTCTGATGGTTTCCATGGCAAACCTCCCACCACCCATTTAAATGGAGGGTTTAGGCCAACCAAAGGGCTCTTGGAATGAACTGGTTTTTCAGATCCAACTAGTATTGACTTCTGTTTTTGTCTTATAGATCGATGGATTTTATTTTAATTGCAAGGCTCACAATGACATTGCAGCTGTCCCAAGACTGTCTGTCTGTCAGCACACGGCTTCAGCAGCCAGCCGCCGCCCACATCCCTCATCCTTGTTCCTTGCAGCACAGGGTGACAGAAGGCTTGGTGAAGACTGTAATGAGGAACAGGAGAGTTTGCTCTCAAATGAAGCCCATTCCCTTTGATCTTCACCTTTTTGACTGTGCCTCTGGCTGCTGAGCACCGCTTTGATCCTTCACCTGCCAGAAGCCATGGAAGATTTTTGACATCTTCTGCTCTATTTAGGAGGAAATAGAAGCTTCATCACCTGGCAGGCCGGGAATGGGAAATGCAAACATCCACTCTGTAACGGTGACTGGACATTTTGGGAGGCTGTGATCAATGGGACATGGAATGGGCAGTAGAAATTTTCTCACATGCTGCCTTCTGTCCAGTTTGGTCAAGTGCCCAAGAGGACTGTCTTCCACCCCCAGGTGGGAAGTGATGGCACAACTTCACTGCCCATCAGAACTGACTTCCTGAGGCCCTTCCCATAGGAGACAGGGAGGCAGATTAAAGAAGAGATCACCTTGGTTTCACCTCTCAGTCCTGACCAACATCCTATGAAATGATTGTTTATTTAAACCTTCCCCAGAAAGATATTCACAATGAAGTGGGGTTATCAGAGGCACCATCCATAGCTGTCAGAGGCCTGGGCTCAGTGCGGTTTGAAGAGGGATTGGGGGGAAAAGTGTGCTTTGCAAGAAGCTTCAAACTGTAGATAAGGTTGGGACTTATCATCTGTTAATAGCTGCTGACACAAAGCCCTCATGATTATGGACCAAAACCCTAGTACAGAGGAGAGAACCAATAATAATTGAGAAGAGGAAAGGGAGGGCTTCCCTGATGGCACTAGTGGTAAAGAACCTGCCTACCAATGCAGAAGACATAAGAGATATGGGTTCGATCCCTGGGTAGGGAAGATCTCCTGGAGGAGGGCATGGCAACCCACTCTAGTATTCTCTCATGGACAGAGGAGCCTGGCAGGCTATGGACCATGGGGTCGCAAAGAGTTGGACATGACTGAGGCAACTTAGCATGCACACATAAGAGGAAATGAAAGTTTTAACTTATTAATTTCCTGGGAAATCTTTTGACACTTTAAGCGTGCTATTTCATTTAATCCTTGCTACAACACCCCTGGGAAGAACCATTGATTTTATGTGACCTGTGAGAACACTGAAATTCAAAGAAGTTAAGCCCCTTGTCCAAATTCACAGAGAGAAAATGTGACAGTCAAGATTCAGAGTCAGGTCTATCTGCCTCTAGGGACCTGTAGTCTCAGCCTATACAGACCGTCACAAATGGTCAATGTTGGGGAGGGGAAGGCGGGTGGCCCCTCTGAGGATCACACACACCCTAGGCACCAAAAAAGACACTTGGGCTTAAACAAGACAGTGTCTAACTGAGATCATTCTTGTTTCTGGGTGAGAGCGTTTGAGGAGAGGGATGCTGATTGATGCCAGTTGTAATAATACTTATTAGTCTGTAATTGCTCCTTGAATTCCAGCCAAAATGGGACACACTGAGCTGCAGCTGTATAAGATGTCTGGATTCTCCCACACAGCACAGAGTTGGAAATGGGGTGGTCAGAGAAAAAGCTGAGTGGGGCAGGAAAGATGTTTCCATTTAACGAATATTTATTGCACCCCTGCTCCATACCAGACCTGGGGAGGTGGGAAGGGGGAAGGAAGAGAAAAGACATGAAGCTGAACAAAATGTAGTCTCTTTAGTTTCTTTGCATGTCATTAACTATTTCCTTCACAGTGCGAAAACTTTTAAAGAGTCATCTCTTCCTTTGAGGGAAATAACAGGCACATGAACAAAAACTAGAAGCCCAATGTGACTAACATCATAATCAGGGTGTGCTGGGGAGGCTGAGAGAAAGCGCTGCCCAGGAAGCTGCAGAAGAGTTTCCACAAGAGGCGATTTTTGAGTTAGGGCTTGCAGGTAGGCCTTGTGTGGTTGTCCATCAGGTGGAGAGAAGCTGAAAGGTGAGGAAGCAGTTTGGGCTGGGGGAAACAGCCTGGGGAAAGTTTGCCAGGCATGGGCAAGCACGGAAGGCGAGAAGTTCAGCGTCGGATGTATCCGCTGTTGAGTCACTGGCTGCTGGAAAGATCTGAGGCCAGTAATTTCTTTGTGCCTCGTGTGTCTCTTCTTGTGAGATGGAGAGAATAACAGTTCCTAGAGATGAGGGTTTGATTCCTGGGTTGGGACGATCCCCTGGAGGAGGAAATGGCAACCCACTCCAATATTCTTGCCTGGGAAATCCCATGGACAGAGTAGCTTGGCAGGCTACAGCCCATGGGGTTTCAAAGAGTTAATGGTGTGATAAAGACGAAATGTTATTACATGTTTAATGCTTAGAAGAATTCCTGGCCCATAGATGCTTAATAAAAGCTAGTTGATTTTAATTACTCATGTGATGATGATAACGATGATATAGGACAATGATGAGAAGTGAGAATAGGACATTGGGTCAGGGTCAGTTTATAGGGAGCTTCAAATGCTATGGGAAGAAGTGGAGAATTTCACCCTGCGGGCAACATGTTTCAGGATAAAACTGCAGGAGACAGAAGATTTCTGCTCAGAGCACTTTCATTCCTTTCAGATGAGCCCTATCGCTTTGACAAGGACACTCCCCCGGGATGTGGCAAGGCTGGTTCACTCATCCCAGGGATTCTTGGAGTGAGAGTGGGGGCTGAGGGGACAGACAACAGGACAAATCCCCCTCCCTGCCCCCACCATCAAGCCCTGTCACTGTTCCTCACGGATGTGCTGTGTAGAAGGTTTGTAAGGACATTTCCAGGTCTCCTGGGGTTTGAGGCACACCAGACTCCACAGGAAACCACCTATACTCCCTCTTTTGGGCTCCGCTCACTGGGTCCCCCCCATCCCCACCCCCATACCTCCCGCCCAGCTCTCAGAAAAAGGACACGGATGTCCCACCATCCCCTGAAGCCTTTCCAGGCCATTAGTGGTCTGGTGTGACCGACTGACCTCTGGTCTACACTTGGCTTTGTCTTCTCTTCACCCTGCCCTGCCTGGCTTTTTTCCAATTTGTTCCCTCCCACAGCCTTGTCCACCTACCCCTGAAATTAGCCACCCCTCCAGCCTTGCTCTTACTCCTTCAAACACAGGACCCCTGCTTTCTTCACTATCCCGGCCCCCACCCCTGAACATGGATGCTTCCTGTTTCTGCTTCTCCTCTCATCTTGCCCAGATCCTCTCTGTCAGCCTCCATCAGAGACTTCTTGCTCTGACAGTGCCCTCTCTTAACTCCTAGAGTCCATGCTAATTTTCTCCCTCTCTCTCGCTACCTATAAACCCAGGATGCTCTTTCCACTCAGTCTGGCCCACCTTGTATCTTGCACTGGCCATAAGCACCTTGACCCGTAATCTGATTCCCCACAAAGGTTGCCCTACAGAGGCCTCTCCACCTCCCCACCCGCACAGGGCAAAGGTACCCAGCACTAGCTACAGAGGGAGCCACCCCTCTCCCTTGACGGATGAAGGCTACACCCCTTCTTCTTCCCTTCTCTCCATTCCAGGCACAAACTGCTCAAAGAGAACAAAAAAAAAAATGCTCATATTTTCCCGAAGAGAATAAAATGCAAAGAGAATCTAGAACAGAAGAAAAAAATGTTCCATATTTATAGATTGGAGGAGGGAGGAGAAGTGATGGGATTGTAACAAAGCAGAAGAGGGCAACTTTCATTTGCCTGGGGTTGGGTCAAGGCAGCAGAGCCCGCTGGCCTCTGAAAGACTCTGCCCTCCACTCTCCCTCCAGAGCCTGGGGAGTCTGGGCGGACAGTCCTCGTCTGCTTGTTCTCAGCCCATGGGGGCTGGAGGTGGGGGGCTGGGTCCTTCCCTCCACCCCCTTTCCCATGGAAACAGGAGAGAAAGTGAGGGCGAATTCACGGATTTCAACCCACTCCTCACTGTCATAATGCATAATGTAGCAAAGCCAACCTGTATCTAGGGGTTAAAATAAATCACACCAAAAGCGAAGCAGGAATGACTGCAGTAAGACACCAAGGAGAACTGGCATACCACTGCGGTAGGACACACAGAGGTAGCAGAGAGGCGCTCTGGTGTCTGAAGGGCAGGGAAAGGTGACCTCAAGAGAGCTGCCTTAGCTGAGGGTGCACACATGCCTGGAGACAGAGAGACCAGATCCGATCATCTCCTGAGTGCTCTTCTACTTCTGAGGTCCATGAATTAGTGGCTAAGACTCTGCACTTTCAATGAAGGGGACGTGGGTTTGATCCCTGGTCAGGGAACTAGATCCCATATGCAGAAACTAAGAGTTTGTATGCCTAAACTAGATCCCATATGCTTCTACGAAGAATGAAGATCAACTAAGACTTGGTGCAGCCAAATAAATAACAACCTTTTAAAGGGTCCTACAAGGGGAGCAAATGGCTCAGAGGTGGCCGGCAGCAGATTTGAGGCCTGCACACAGCAGTAAAGAATCCACCTGCCCATGCAAGAAACACGAGAGACACGGGTTCACTCTCTGGGTCGGGCAGATCCCCTGAAGTAGGAAATGGCAACCCACTCCAGCATTCTTGCCTGGAAAATTCCATGGACAGAGGAGCCTTGCAGGCTACAGTCCAGGGGGTTGCAGAGAGCTGGGCATGACTGAGCACACACACACACACACACACACACACCCTATCTTTATGTCAGCTGCATCCCCCAACTCTGGGATCAGGAAATCTGGATTCAGGTTCCTCTACTGGCCTTGGGAGTTCATTCCCTTCTCTGGGCTCAGTGTCACCATCCTCAAAATGATGGGGCTAGAAAAGATCATCTCTAGGGGGCCCCTAGCTCTGCCTTCCAAGAAGTTGGCGTGTTCACTGTATGCTGAGACAGTGGGAGGCGCTGCCTACAGGAGTGTTCTGACCCAGCTGGTCACCCAGGGCACTACAGGACCCTCACCTCTGCTGGGCAGCCACAGCCTCAGTGAGCCCTGACATACCAGCTGGACAGCAGTGGCATCTGCTGTGGGCTGAGGGGTACCACCTTCCCCGCTTCAGAACACAGGAAGCGGTAGCCACGCGCCCTGCAGTTGGTCCCCCTCCACCACTCACTCCCAGCAATGAGGCGCCCTGCAGCCCTCTTCTCTAAATGCACAATGCACCCAAATCCAGCGTCTACCAGTTCAAGACCACGCACAACAGTCATTTAAGCCAAGGTACCTGTGTGCCCCTCACCTGACAGTGGAGCCATCCCACAGCTCAGTGAGGATGCCCTCCACCTCATCTCCTCCTGTAGTCTCTGGCAGGTAAAGTTTCAGTTTCTGTAACTATGCCAGTCCATACCATTTGCCCCCCTCTCTGAGGACATACACCATGTACTGCCTGAGCCCGAGATACCAAGGGATATGTCTGCTCCTTAGCGTGAACCTTGTTTCCTTAACCATGACAACCTCTGTGCCTATCACGGGTGGTCCAGGAGCTTGGAGAGATTGCATAAAACTGAAAGTTTCCATATGCATAGTATTTGGAGATTAAATTAGGGTCAAGGTTAAGCTGCAAAGAATCCTCAATATATAGTGGCTTGAGGAACACAGGAGTTTCTCTTTCTGAAGAACCAGAGCTGAAGCTTCTGGTTCTGGGCTTATATTCTCTTGGGTCCCCTTACTGGGCCCATGCCCAACAGTGTGGCTTCCAAAGCCAGCACCTGCATCTTTGGCAGAGGGCTGTCCTCAGCCCAGTGACATTCACTTGGCCCACCAGTACACAGAAGACTGGAAGTGCCTGAGAACTAGTTCTCCCCAACCCCTGCCCTGACACTGATGGGTGTGGGGGTAAATATGGCCCAGCACCTCCGCCTGTGGCTAGCTCTGAAGGCTGTATTCTACACTGTTTTTAAGAACTTCCCCGTGGAACTCACCCCTAGTCATCCACTGTGGTAGCTGGCCTTTCCTGGCTGCCTTCTCTTCCCTTTGTCGCCTCCTCACTCACCTGCCAGTGCCCTGAGCCTTCCCAAGCAAACCACAGGCACTCAGTCCTATTCTCAATACCGGGACCCGGGTTCCTTCCAATCTGTTGCTCTGTCAGCCCTCCACCACTCCCAGCATGCCATCCTGTTCTGCACAGCCAAAGAGGTGTCACGGCAGAGCCATGCCCTGGCTTGTAGGAAGGAAAATAGAGGACATGCTGGGAAGCAATTTGCTACAATGAGTGACATCGAAGTGGTACCCATTCTTTCCTTTCATGTGTCCTTAGTGACAGCTTAGCTGCAAGGGAGGCTGGGGATGTATGCTGCTTGAAGCAGTAATCTGGAGGAGGTGAAATGGTTGCCGTGGTCACTTTGTAGTTTCTGCTACAGAAATGACATAAAATCTACCCGTTTACTGGACTCCATAATAAAGGTGCTCTGCTTATCTTCTTGGAGAGGGCAATGGCACCCCACTCCAGTACTTTTGCCTGGAAAGTCCCATGGATGGAGGAGCCTGGTAGGCTGCAGTCTATGGGATCATGAAGAGTCGGTCAAGACTAAGCGATTTCACTTTCACTTTTCACTTGCATGCATTGGAGACGGAAATGGCAACCCACTCCAGTGTTCTTGCCTGGAGAATCCCAGGGACGGCAGAGCCTGGTGGGCTGCCGTCTATGGAGTCACGCAGAGTCAGACACGACTGACGCGACTTAGCAGCAGCAGCAGCTTATCTTCCACGGGCTGCTTTGCTGACTCTGCACAACACAGTGAGTGTCACTGTTGCCTTTTACAGATTGGGAAACTGAGGCACTCAGGAGTTCAGGGTCCTGTGTGAAGTCACACAGGGGCAGTAAGGGGCAAGGCCAAGATCTGAACCCAGGTTTTTTTGTGCTCTGTGGCTATTCTGCTTTTTATCCCTAGAAATGTATTTTATCTGGTTTCATATACTGACTCTGAAGGTGACAAAATGGGGGGGAGGGCAGAGAAAGGCAGGGCCTCACCACAAATCACCCAGAGAGAGAGAGAGAACAAAAGGCTGGATCGAGACTGAACCCAGGGGTCCTGGCTGCCAGCAGAATGCTTTATCCATGGAGCCTGCTCTGGGCTGGTACCTTCAAACAGCTCCTGCTCCAGTTCAGACCAGTGCCTCTGGGGCTGTAGGGGAGGGGGACATGCACCCTATGGACTCACTGAATCCAGAGCCCGGCCTTAAAATGCAGCAGCATCTACAGATTCCAAATAGAAAAATCTACCAGTCAAGGTGGCAGTGATGGCCCAGTGTCCCTTGTGACACGAACAGCATCCTCTGTGCTCAGCTCACAGGCCTTAAACCGGCTCCCTGTCCTCTCCCAGAAGAAGGATGTAGGTTCCCTTGGGCCTCACTGTCAGCATGCAGGAATTAGACAGAGGAGAGGGATTGGGCCATCAGGGTCCCCCGATCCTCCATGAAGTCATCCCCTCGCTGTCGTCAGTGTCAGTTGCCTAGCAACTGCCTTTGGCAGATGGTGGCACTGAGAGCATGCCAATCTCTCCCACAGCTAAAAATACATTCCGACGACAACGGGTCTATTTTAAAAGATACAATGCGCTCCCAACATCTTCCCTTGTCTGCAAAGAACTGTGCCGTGCTGGGTCTCTCTGGGCTTCTGATTTGGTCTGGCAGTGTGGAAGACAGTATTCTAGGAAAGGAATTCAAGACCAGGCACCGCAGAGGTGCTTAGCAAATTGCCCTGGAGGAGGATGAGGGAGAGGAAGAAGAGGAACGAAAGGAAATAGTGGACTGGGAGGAAGACACAGGAGTTGGGAACAAACCCTGTTGTTTGGTCATAATCCTTCCCTACTCAGAAGGGTGGAGTTAGGAAGAAAAGTCATAGAATCACAGAAGCCTAGGGCTGGAAGGGACCCAACCCCATTTCCCAGTTGGGAGGCAGAGGCCCTGAGAGATTGAGATGAGAAGAGTTGGCTCTTTGCCCTTGTTTGGGGTGCAAGGGCTGGGGTTCCCAGGGGTGGGTGTGAGACCTTGGACCCTCAAACTCCTCTTGCATTGTATTGGCAAGTTTGTCATATCACTTTCCCCCTGCTCCACCAGCTTAGGCTTTCCATTTAATCACCATAATTTGCAGCTTTTTTCTTTTTTTAAAAAAAATAGAGGTATGTTCCTTCTATTCCTGCTTTTTGGAGGGACCCAGCAATCCCACTGCTGGGCATACACACCGAGGAAACCAGAATTGAAAGAGACACGTGTACCCCAATGTTCATCACTGCATTGTTTACAACAGCCAGGACATGGAGGCAACCTAGATGCCCATCAACTGATGAATGGATAAGAAAGCTGTGGTACATATACACAATGGAATATTACTCAGCATTAAAAAAAAAATTCATTTGAATCAGTTCTACTCAGGTGGAAGGAACTGGAGCCTATTATCCAGAGTGAAGTAAGCCAGAAAGAAAAACAACAATACAGTATACTAACGCATATATATAGAATTTAGAAAGATGGTAACGAGAACCCTGCATGCAAGACAGCAAAAGGAACGCAGATGTATAGAACAGACTCGTGGACTCTGTGGAAGAGGGCAAGGGTGGGATGAAATGAGAGAATGACATTGAAACATGTTAATTATCATATGTGAAATCAATCGCCAGGCCAGGGTTGATGCTCAGGGCTGGTGCACCAGAGATGACCCAGGAGGAGGGAGTCGGGAGGGAGGAGGGAGGGGGGTTCTGGAGGGGGAGCATATGTAAACCCATTTTTTAAATAAAAAAAATTTAAAAATAGAGAATAGTAAGTCTATACAGGCATTGATTAATTCAACAAATACTTCTTTAGCACCCACTGCCATACTGTGCCAAGCTCTGGAGATACAGCAGGGGACCCATACACGTGGTCTCCACCTCCTGTTGTCTGTGGTCCAGCAGGTGAGGTTGGCATCGAGCAGGTAAGCACAGGGTGCCCTGTGCTTCAGACATCGAGGTAGATTCGGGTCAAGCCCACTTACCAGTCCTGCAACCAAAGCACCTCACTTAGGGTTGCAAGGCAAAATACAGGGGACCCAGTAAAATATGAATTTCAGATGAAAAACAATTATTTTTTAAGATTAATGTGTCCCCAGTATTATATCATCTGAGGTTCAAATTTAACTAGGCTTCCTATAATTTTCTGGAGAAGGAAATGGCAACCCACTAGAGTATTCTTGCCTGGGAAATCTCATGGACAGAGGAGCCTGGTGGGCTACAGTCCATGGGGTCGCAAAGAGCTGGACACGACTGAAGCAATTTGGTACAGCTCACATAGAGGTTATTTTTCAGATTAAATAAGAAAACATATATACTTCTGTGGCTGGCTGATAAGTGTTATTTCCTTTCCTCTCCAAGCAGGGCTTCCCTGGGGTTTAGCCCTGGTCAGTATCTAAGCCCAGCTCTCCTCCCCTCAGGATCTAGCAATAAGTCATGGTTAGCGGTAACTCTGTTCTGTCCTAAAGCTGAGCTAGGATGAGAGAAAATCTGCTGGTGGACGTTGACTTGCCAGAAGAACTAGGAACCAACCCAACTTTATTTGGAATGCTGGTCAGGGCCAGCAGTTCTCCACTACCTGGGTGCTTATTAAAAACATAGATGCCCGGGGCTTCCCTGGTAGCTCAGTGGTAAAGAATCCACTTGCCAATGCAGGAGACACGGGTTTGATCCCTGATCTGGGAAGATTCCACATGCCATGGAGCAACGAAGCCCGGGCACCCCAACTACTGAGCCTGTGCTCTAGAGCCTGGGAGCTGCAGCTACTGAAGTCCATGCTCCACCATAAGAGAAGTTTCCATAATGAGAAGCTGGAATGGTCCCCATTTGCTGCAATTAGAAAAAAGTCCATGCAGCAATGAAGATCTAGCACAGTCAAATATAAATTAAATATAAATTTATATTTATATAAATATAAATTAAATTATTTTAAAAATTTTTTAATTAAAAAAAAACAGACGCCAGGGTTCTACCCAAGATTCATTGAATTGGGTTGTCTAGGGAAGAATGTGCTACTTAAGCAAAACCCCTGGTGACTCTCTGGACCCTGTAAAGTTTGAGAAGCCCTGGTCTGGTGTGTGGTGAGAGACTGCTGCCCCTGTAGAGGCAGGGCCACCAAAGCCTGTTTTGGAATGTAGGATCCTGGACTGGATTCTGGAACAGAAAAAGGACATTAATGGGACTGTCTGGAATCCGAAAAAACATCAGTAGTTTAGTTAATGGCATTGTGCCCATGTAATTCCTTAGTTTTGATCACTGTACCATGGTTACATAAGATGTTAACATTAGGGAAAGCTCACACTGAAGGCTATCTGGGAACTCTCTGAGTTATTGTTGTAACTCCTGTATAAACTGTAAATTGTTTCCAAATTAAAGGTTTAAAAAACAACTGCTTTAGCTCACAGCCTGCTGTGGGCCTTTCCCCAGACTGGTGGGGCATCAGGAGGCCTGGTCTGTGTGCTAGCCTGGCTTGAGTTAAGCAGGTGCAGGTAGAGCTCCCACCCCACAGTTCTGGAAGAGCTTTGCTCTCCTCCCTGCCATTCACACTGGGGCTTAAATGTCAGCCTCAATGAATTACATTTTAATCTGTTTCTGTTATCAACCTGGCCAGGTCCTAATTGGATGCCAGGCACACTGCTGAAGGGCATGCATAATTCATCAGCTGGGAGGCCAAGAAGGCCTTTTATCATGGGCCAGGGAAGCAGGAGGGAGAGAAGGCAGAGGGGAGAAGGAGAGAAAGGGTAGAAGAGAAGGGGCAGGAGCTGGAAAGGGAGGGAGAACAGGTAGGTTGGAGGGGAGGGGAGAGAAGGCACAGTTGTAGCCACTCAGCCTTTCAGCCTCTGCTTCAGGGCCACCTCCTCCAGGAAGTCTTCATTTGCAAGCCTCAAGCCCTTCTTTCCTTGGTTGCCCATAGCACAGGACAGACCTCTGTTACACTTGACTAATCACAAGGTCCCCCTGATGTTCATTTAAACAACCTCCCCCTAGACCCTGAATGCTCTCCCTTTGGGGTGACGTCTGACTTGATGACAGTTCACCCCAGTCTGGCAGAGTTTCAGCACAGTGAGTGTTTGTTGAATGTCTGAAAAGTAGATTCTAACTCAGGCCATACAAAGAAACTGTCTTAACTTGAGCTCCTTGGCTCTGCCACCAAACTTGCCCCAGCCATGTCCTGTTCCCCGAAGCCACCTTCCATTCTGTAGAGCCTCTGTCTCTTCCTGCCAGCCATTTCCCAGGGC
Organism: Antilocapra americana; assembly: GCA_007570785.1. Classification (NCBI taxonomy): domain Eukaryota; kingdom Metazoa; phylum Chordata; class Mammalia; order Artiodactyla; family Antilocapridae; genus Antilocapra; species Antilocapra americana. The sequence continues at coordinate 5,876,045 of ML663025.1, forward strand.
CAGGGACCACACGGAAAAGCAAACACAGTTATACCAGAACTGAAAGAGAAAGTCCGTATTTCTCTGACCATGCCTCATGCTATCAATACATAGTTGGTTGCACAGATCATCTGCCCTCCACGCTTTCCTCAGTCTTCTCTAGGTGGGCCCACTTGGCTCAAAACACTATTGTCCAGGTCACCAACCAGCTCCATGTGGTCACAGCCAGAGGGCACTCCTCTGCCTTGGCCTTGACTGACCCTTCAAGAGCATTGACCTCAACCATCCTCTGACACATGACCTCCTCCTGATTCTCAACACCACACCCTCTGCCTTCCTCCTTCCGCCTTAGCCACTTCATGCCCACTCGCTTTGCTGAATCTCTTTCCTTTGCTCAATGACTCTGAATGTTGCGAAGCCCCAAGGTTCACTCTTCAGACCTCTGCTCTTCTCTAGCTACTGTTTCTACTTAAATAGTATCATTCAGTTCCAGGGCTTCAAACGCCATCAAACACTAATGGTTCCTAAATATATATATGTCCACCTTTGACCTTTCCCTTAAGCTCCAAGCACAAGTAGCCACTTGAGTGTATTAGTTCTCTATTGCCAAGAGAGAACTACCCCCAGATTTAGCAGCATGAAACAATAAAGTTGTGTTGTCTCACAGTTCTTGTGAGTCAGGAATTCAGGTGCCACTTATCTGGGTGTCTCTGGCTCAGATTCTCTCATGAGGTTGCAGTCAGGCCATCGTTTGGGGCTGTGGTCTCATCCTAAGGGTGTGACTGAGAGAGGACCTGCTTTCAAGCTCACTCTTGTGGCTGTGGGCAGGATTTGCTTCCTTGCCGGTCACTGGACTTGGAGTGCCTATCGCTCACTGACTGTTGATGGGGGTCTTCCTCAGTTCCTTGCCGTGAGAGCCTCTCTGTAGACTGCCACAACATAGGAGTTGCCTTGCATCATAGTAAGTGAGCAGAAGAACAAGAAAGAGTACCCAAGACAGAAGTTGTGGTCTTCTTGTCATCACTCACAGAAATGACCTTCCACCACCTCGCCTCAGTTCTGTTTGCTGGAAGTGAGTCACTAAATTTAGACCACACTCAAGGGGGATATATTACTCAGGCATGAACAGCAGGATGCAGGGATGTTGGGGGCTATTTTAAATAGGCATCTCAAATTAAACATGTCCATGATAGAACTCCTGATTTTTCCTATCTCAAATTTCCTCCTCTCCAAGTTTTCTTTAAGCACAAAGAGGTGAAGTGATTTGTCCATGATCTCACAGAGAGCTAACAAAACAGACAGTAAGAGGGGCATTGGAGCAAGGTGGAGGACTTAATTCTGGAGCCTTGACAGCACTCTGCCAGAGCCCCTTCCTACCCCAAGCCCACCTCAGCTAACAGTCTGTTAGGCTGGAAGCTTAACTCAGCCACACACAGAATCAGTAACAGAAGTCCCCAGGTCTCAGATTAAATGTCCTGCTGGGCAGTGTTTATCTGCAGAGGCTGACTGAGTCCCAGGTGGTAGGCTCCCCTCCTTCATGGCTTTCGCAGGCTTCCAGGCAATTCTACCCTGTGTGCCCCTGCAGAAGAGCTGGGCTGTGTCAGGCCTTCAAGGCCCACATGCAGCTCTTCTGAGGTTTGTTCAACAAATAAATACACAGAGCTGGAGAAACAGACTCACACTCCAGCAGGTCAAAGGGCTACAGAGAAGCCAGTGTCACTGTGATTAGTATCATCTCCAGTGGCTGCTGGACAAAGCTCAGCGGGGAGGGGTAGATAAAGCTTCACTGTACCTGGGAAGTACCTGCCACCCTCCCTCCCACATGGGATCTTCCTGGGTAGGTAAGTTCTTGTATTAAGCCCAGCCCATTCATACTGTTGCAAGTGACAGAAAACCCAATTCGAATGTTAGTTGAAAACAAAAAACAAACTTATTGATTCATATAATTGAGAAGGTCTGGCTTCAGGTATAGCTGCGTCTAGGGGTTCTGATGATGTTTCAGGACCTGGTCCCTTAAAGTTTCTCATTTTTGTACTTCCTGTTGACTCAATGGATATGAGTTTGAGCAAGCTCTGGGGGTTGGTGATGGACAAGGATGACGGTGATGGCATGCTGCAGTCCATGGGTTGCAAAGAGTTGGACATTACGGAGTGACTGAACTGAACTCAACTGTTGGCTTCATTCTCAAGTTCCACATGTGACACAAAGACTGCCAGAGGAATGAAGGCTTGGTGGTATGGTCTTAACAAGCTGAAGCTCAGGTTGGAATAAACAAAAGTGTTAAAGGCAGTTGCTGAGTCCCTCTTAGTGCTGTTTCTAATATGGGAGGCTCAGGGAGGCTCCATCACCCCACACTTGACTTGGGTGTCCTTGAAGTCTGAGTTGCCAGTGATGCCAGTGCCACCGGGCAGATTTGAGACTCACAGATAAGAAGCAGGTAGAGGTGGACTGGCCACACCCTGACATGAAGCACATTTCCATATTCCCTGGGTTACTCTTTTGTTCCCCAACTGCACCAGGTGGATTACGGTCACAGTCTTCACTCTCCTATGGTATTTTACATCCACACCCTTGTCACAGCTTCATGGTGGGTGAGTAAACTCCCCCACTTCTTGATTTGATGATTGGCCACATGACTTGCTTTGGTCAAAGGACATTAGAAGATATGAACTGAGCAGAAGCTGGACACCTGCTTGCCCAGTGTGGTGCACTGTCTTGTGTCACGGTGATCACAGAGTAGCTGCTGGCCTCTGGAGGAGGAGGGATACGTAAGATGAACCTATACCCAGCCTACAGCCTAGAGCCCAGGGTCAGCCTAGCTCAGCTGAGTGGCAGCCAACCTGCAGAACTGTGAGCAGGGGGACAAATGATTGCTGTGTTAAGGCACTGAGGCTGAGCATGGGGTTGATCTGTCACACAGCAACACTACACCAGCTTAAAATTTACCCTCAAGAACAGGTCCATAAATTCTTCTTGAGCTCTCCCATAGTACCTAGGGTATACTCACGTAACAGAAACACCAGGGCCCCTCTAGTCTGATTTTGCTAATCTGTCAGACGGGGAAGCTGAGGCCCCGAGAGACAAAGGGATTTAAGGTTATCGTAAGTAGGTAGCCCAGCAGCCAGGACGAGAACCTGGGGCTGCTGACTTCTGAGCCAGTGCCTTTCTCCCTCCCCTTCTGTTCTTTTTATTTCTTTATTCAGAACCTGAGGCCACGTGGTCCTGACCTGACGATGTCTTGAACAATCATGTCTCAAGACTCAGAGTTCCCAGTTGATTCTGACTTTACATCATGGGTGGCCTTGGAGCTCAAGGCCCTCAATGGACATCCAGGGTCTGCTTCCCAGCCTCAGCCTGCAGGAGCACAGAGGCAGGTTATGTTACAGGTCTGGGTACAGTCTGAGACCTTGGTGACACAGGCAGGTCCACATGCCTGTGGGGGTCTCAGCACATGTGGCCTCTCATGTGGTCTACACAGACCACATGAGAGAAGTCAAAGCTGGGACCAGGACTCACAAGGGTGGCAACTGAGGAGGGGAGTGGCTCTGAGTAGGCATTGGAAGGGAGCAGACAGGGGTTCATCAGCTCCTGGGGACCATCGTGGATCAGCCCCAAGGCAAGGCCAAGTTCAACCTTCCGACTTTCTGGGAAGATGGTTTTCCACCAGCCTCACTGAGGGAAGTGGAAGCCTAGCTCACAAGCCTGGTTGGCAGGCACGTAGGACAGATGGGCTGCTGACAGCATCCCCCTCTTGCCCCCTCCTCGGAATACTCCGAAGCAGGCAGGAGGGCGGGGAACGAGCAGCAGGCCTGCCCGCACATCTCCTCCCGCCTGCATTCACACAATCTGCCTGCATCTCTCACGTGGACCCACCCCCACTTATCTCCCCCACTCACCACAGGCCTGAGTTACCAGCTCAGGGCTGGGGCTGGGACTAGGTTGAGGCGGCTGAGGCACAATATTTACGGCAGCTTCAAAATTACTCAGTGATCAAGATAAATAATAGTTTGTGTGATATTTTTAAAAACCAAAATTAACGCAAATAAGTCCACAGTGAGCAAAATATAAAAAATTTACATATAGACAGTCTCTGACAGGCTGAGGATTGGGCTGAGGTGATGAATGCCACATCGTGTAAGTACAGGGTTAGATGTCTTTATTAAAAAATTGGGGCATACATTTTGGTATTGTATATACTGTAGTTTTTTTGCATTACTTTTAAATTTTAAAATACTGCATTATTAGTTATCTTAGCTACTGATTTTTGGCCTCCACTTGAATTCCGTGCCCATGGCAATGCCTCACTCTCCTCCCCCAGTTCCTGATAAAACCCACTGTGTTCCTGCCCCTCACCCTCCTCAGTCCCAGTAGTGGCTCCCAATATTATCAGGATGCAAGAGAAACTCTCAGTGTGCTCTCTTAAGTCCTTGCATAGGTCCCTAGCTACTCCTCCACCCTAATCCTGCTGGTCAGCAGGAACATAGCATCAAGGTGGTTCAAATACTGAAATACTTCCTTATCTCTCATCCGTGTCAGTGCACCCTCCCATGTACTCTCCTGGGAATGTGTCTCAATGATTAATGCCTTTGTTTGGCATATCCTCTCTTCCACACACACTCCACATAATCATCCTGTCCCCATACGAAATATGAGACAGGCACGCCTGCCAATGCCCTCATCACAAAGTTATCAGGAATAGAACTTAATAAACAGGAAGCAACATATGAAAGCACTGAGTCATAGCAGAGACACACAAATGCTGAAATTGCCTTTGTTGCCAAAATTCCAGTCTGTAGATGGGTCCTTCGTGGTCGCTAAGGACAGCCCACGTGCTCGGGTCTTCTGTACTGCTGACTTCAGTGGGCGTCCTCTGATGTGCCACTTCAACTCTCAGGCATCCTTGGGGCCTCTGTCATCTCTAGTCTGCCAGAACCCCCAGTACCTGGGCTGTTATTTCTGGACCATCCTCCGTGGCATGCATAACTTTCTGCAATATTTGGAAATCTACTTCCCATGCCTCAAAGAACCAATGGAAGGGAATAGAAAAGGAGGGACTCGGCATTTGATTTCACAATGCCATCTTTGCACCTCTGCAGTCTGATATCTGCATTTTCTTAGTGGACTTGTTTGAAGGACTTGCTGAGAATCCACTTGAGAATTTAGTGGGATCTCTCTGCCAAATCAGATAATTCCCCGAAGCCCACCTTCCTGGCAATGATGCTCTCCATGTGAAAGTACCTACAAGTTGGAAAGCAGGTCTGTCTTATGAAGTCTCTTTACAGTTGCATCCTAGCATATATTGCGTTTCTTCATCTGGTCCCTGAGTCATACAGCCAGGTCTGGGAGACCTTCTTCTGTGTCTGTTTGACTTTTAATGGTAGGTGTTTCTTTAGTCCTAGCAGATCACATACTGACACCCATATGGATCAGAGAATTAACTAATTCAAGAAAGGGATGCCTTTTGAGAGTAGACATGAGGTTACGAGAGGCTCCCTACAGTTAGAATAAAGTTTTTGTTTTAGATGAGGAGTTACTTGAAGTTAAATAACACTTTAATGCAGAAATCATTTTTGAGCAGGTATTATATACAAAGTATTGTACTGTAACTTTTACTGAGTGTTTACCATGCACAGAGAGCACTTCCATATGTCTCAAAGACATTCATACATGTTAAACAATTTAGTCCTCGGATGAGGGAGCAGTGGTATTACACTCACTTTACAGATGAGGAAACTGATGCACAGGCAGCTGCTGTTAAATATGGCAGCAAATGGGCTGTAGGAGTCCAAGCAAACACATGAGTGGTATCAGAAGGGCAGAGTAAGAACCATCACAAGAGAGGAAAGCATATAGGGTAGTTCCCTTGCTAGAGTCCTCTCTTGTGTCTTCCTTCCTGGAGAACCTGACATGTCCTTCAAGGTTCAGCCCTAGGGCTGTGTTTTTGGTAAAGCCTTTTCTTAGCCCTCCCTCCAGCAGAGCTGACCACTCCCTTGACTGATGCCTCCTGCCGGAGTCATAGCATTACCCAGCCTGATCACCCTGTGTGACAACTGCTTCATATTTGCCCCCTTCACTGGCTGTGAGCTCCTGGAGAGCAGAGGCAAGACTGTGCACCCAGGACCTCCCCAGCACAGAACATGGCACAGAATTACTTCTGATGAATGATATACCAGTAAGTCAGGCTTACAAGTCCTGCTATGGTGGCTCAGTGGTAAAGACCTGTCAATGCAAGAAATGAGGATTCCATCCCTGGGTTGGGAAGATCCCCCGGAGAAAGAAATGGTAACCCACTCCAGTATTCTCGCCTGGAAAATCCTATGGACAAAGGAGCTTGGCAAGCTACAGTCCGTGGGGTCGCAAAGAGTAGTACACAACTTAGTGACTGAGCACAAGCACACACTTACTTAAAGGCCTCTATTCTCAGGTGACCCACGTCACTTCCACTTACATTCCATGGCCCAAAGCAAGTTACATACTTCTGGCTACACTTTTCACACCTCAGACCTGGCCAAATTCAGCTATGCCAAAGAGGACTCCAGGGGGATAGCCAGATGGATCGGTGGCAGACAGGTGGAGAGTGGCCAAGCCAAGTTGACATATCCATACCTTGGGAACTCCCTTCAAAAAAGGGCCCTTCTGGAAATGTAGGAAAGCTGTAAATGAGGTGGGTACTATGTGAGTTGTGATGGGAAGGAGTTTGGACACTGACGGAGGAGCCTACACACGGGAATAGTCCTATCCTGCTGTTAATTCTCTGTAGACCTCAGGCACAGCCCTTTCCTACAAGGGTCCTCTTTCTCTCCATCAGAATAATCCTGGGCTAAAAGTTCATGGTCTCCATGTTTTTAAGCTTATATGATCCCAACAACCAAGGACTGTGCCTCATAAAATGCCCCAAATATTATCTACCCCCATAGTTTGGGAGCCTGATGAATTTTAGCAAATGCAGCAAAACACTGCAGAGAAACAGATCATATTCCTTTCCCATCTTTAAAAAGCCTGTCCTTCCCCCCTACCCTCTCCCATTTTTTAATTTTTTCCTTCTTGAATATTGAATCTCTGGGGGTGACTAAGCTTTGTTATCTCTAAATTCTGAGAAGTTTAGATTTCATGGGATGAGGGAAAGGAGGGATGAACCATCTCTTGCCTGTCATCTCAAGAAGATGCAGCACATTACAAAAGTAAGATTTGCTTCTGACTATTAAAAATAAACTCTGGCCCATGGCCTTCCTTGCACAACACATGTAGACTCGCACATGCACTCTCTGGCTCCATGCTGATACCCAACTTCTCTGGCCAGTTCTCATGCTAAGATTCTCTAAGGACACCCGTTTCTGCCTGGACAACTGTGAAGTCAGCCATTTGTCCTTTCAAGGAAAGGGTGCACAGTTTGAGTCAGATGCCCTTTCCCTAACCAGTCATCATAGACACTCCATTCACATTTCACAAACTGAGTGCAAGGGTATAGTTCCCCAAAGGGAAGCCAACATTAAGACCTGGAAAAAATGCATGGAGCATTCAGAGGACTCTGTAAGGTAAATAATAACAGATAGATAGCAGAATAAGACTAGAATTCCCAGTGCTAATGAACCAGTTGTGAATTATCTTTTCCCCCGCTCTTATATCCCTGGACCTGAATACAGATCAGCCTGAAACCCAAGTGGGCGCTATCATGAACAGAGAACTCTAGGATAACCCTATAATTCTAGCTCAAGGAATAGGAAGGACAACTCTGAATTCTCAGATACAGACGAACTGAACACCACCAAGACCAAATCACATCCATTTGACGTTTATCAATTCCTTATTTTTCCCAGTCAAAAGTAGTATACACATTCTTTTTAAGGGAACATTAAATACTTACCAAGATAGACCATATTCTAGATATAAAATAAACTTTAACAATTTTAAAGTACTTGAAATCAGGTAAAATATGTTCTCAAGCTATAATGGCATTAAACTGGAAACCAATAAGATAAAGATAAGAGGAAAATTTCCAAGCAGTAGCATATGAAACGGTACACTTTTAAATAATACATGGGTCAGAAAAGAAGTCTCAGGAGAAATCAGAAAATACTTGAACTGAATGAAAATGAATATATGACAAATTAAAATTTGTGGGATGCATATAAAGTAGCAGGGCTTCCCTAGTGGCTCAGATGGTAAACAATCTGTCTGCAATGCAGGAGACCTGGGTTCAGTCCCTGGGTTGGGAAGATCCCCTGGAGAAGGGAATGGCAACCCACTCCAATATTCTTGCCTGGAGAATTCCATGGACAGAGGAGCCTGGCAGGCTACAGTAGATTGGGTCGCAAAGTATCGGACACAACTAAGCAACTAACACTTTCACTCTTCACTTATAAAGCAGTGCTTAGAAATTTATATCAAATGTTTACATTAGTAAAGAAGAGAGGTCTCAAATCAGTAGTTTAAACTTCCACAAGAAAGTAGAGAAAGAAAAGCAAAATAAAACCAAAGCAATTAGAATAAACAATAAAGGTAAGGCAGAGTAAAGGAAATTGAAAGGAAAAAAGTAATAGAAACAACTAATCAAGCCCAAAGTTGTTCTTCTCTTAGATGATCAATAAAATTGAAGTGTGTCCAAAGACAGAAATATAGATCAATGGAACAGAATAGAAAGCCCAGAGA
>ML663025.1:5885072-5995098 GCA_007570785.1 Antilocapra americana
CCGGAGGGGAAGCATATGTAAACCCATGGTGATATCATGACAATGTATGGCAAAAACAATAATAAAAAATAAATAAATAAATAAAATATTGAAGTGTGTCTTGGAAGATTCACAAAGAAAAACAGAGAGGAGACACAAATTTTAATATCAGGAATGAAAGAAAAGATATTGCTACTTTATATTAAAAGAGTAACAAGGAAATACTACAAATACATCATTTCATGCAAATTCAACAACTTAGATGAAATTAAACAATTCCTGGAAAATCACAAAGAACCAAAAATTACTCAAGATAAACAGACAACCTACACAGTCCTATAAATATGAAAGAAAATGAATCTGTAGGTAAAAACCTTGCACAAAAGAAATTTCTAGGCCCAGTGGTTTCAGTAGCAAATTCCACAAAATATTTAAAGAAGAAATAACACTAATTCTATACAATCTCTTCCCTAAAACTGGAGTGAAGGAAGCACCCCCTTCATTTTATGAGGCCAGCATCACCTTGATACCAGACAAAGATAAAGCAGACAAAGATAGTGGCAAAAAGACAACTAAAGATAATATTCTTCATGAATATAGATATAAAATTTCTCAACAAAATAATAGCAAGTGGATTCTGTAATATGATAAAGAGAATAAAACACATAACCAAGTGAGATTTACCAGCAAAAATTCAATATTAGAAAATCAATCAATGGTATCATCATATAAAAGCTTTGAAGGGGAAAAAGCCATATGATCATAATAAATGATCCAGAAAAAAAGCTTTTAACAAAATTCAACTCCAATTCATGATAAAAACTTTCAGTAAGCTTAAAATAAAAGGGAATTTTCTCAACCTGATAAGTAGTATCTAAAAAAAAACAAAAACAAAAACTTCTACCATTAATATTTCGTTTAATGGTGAAGGTCTAAGTGCTGTCTCCTCAGATCAAGAACAAGCCATGGATGCCCACCAGAATAGCTATAATCAAAAGAGACAAACAATACAAAATGTTGAATTTATGGACCAACTAGAACTCTCATACATTGCTGCTGGGAACATAAACAGTACAACCAATTTGAATTTCTGTTTGGCAACTTCTAATAAAGTTAAATATACATCATTTGCTCCAACGTGTCACTCCCAATTCAACAGAAACACATGCATGCATTATGCACCTAAAATACATACAGGATTATACCCTGAAGCCTTAATCATAATATTCAAAACCCCAAAATAGCTCAAATGTTTTCAGCAGGAAAATAGATAAACTAACAATGCTACTTTCATACAGTGGAATACTAGTTGGCAGTAAGGAAAAGAACAACCTTGGATGTTTTTGGATGAATCTCAGTAATATTAAGGTGGGCCAAAGAAGCCAGGCACAAAAGAGTATGTGTGATTTCATCCATGCAAAGCTCTAGAACAGGTAAAACTAAACGAAGGTGATAGGAATCAGAACAGTAGTTGCCTGGGGGGTGGGAAGGTTGACTAGAAATGGACACAAGGGAACTTCCTGGAGTGATGGGAATGCTTTATATCTTATTTGGAGTGGTGGTTTCAGAGTCGATTACAATTGTGCAGACTTACAGAACTGAATATTTAGAAGTTCTGCATTTCTATTGTATAAAGATAACCTTGATTTAATTAGAAGAAAAGAAACCCTTTACGACTACGGCACAACTTTCCATGAAACATTTCCACATCCATTCCCCTGTACCCTCCATTTGATCTTCCCAGCAACCTCAGGAAGCAGGAAGATTGGCTTACTTTATGGATGAGGAAACGAGAAGATGATTAGAGTCAGGGAGGGACTCCCAAGAGTGTACAGTGTGTGCCAGAGTGAGGACCAGAATCCAGGTGTTAGGACCCCACTGCTCCTGGTGCCATGCCCTGGTTTTCAGTCTCTGTTCTCTCTGCTCTGAAGCGTTGTAGAGATGTCCACGGGCAAGTGATTGTCAGCCTCTACGATTCTCATCACTTTCATCCATACTTTTGCCTAAGATTTTAGCTGAAAAGTTTGAGAACTGCTGCTATTACAGATGCTATTAATAAAGCAACTATAAATGTCCAGGGGCTCCCCTCTGCCCTGGCAGCCTCTGTGGTATGACTTGCCAAGACTCTGGAATCTGATTTTCACTCTAGGATAAAACAGTGATATAGGCATGCTAAATCACTTCAGTCATGTCCGACTCTGCTACCCTTTGGACTGTAGCCCACCAGGCTTCTCTGTCCATGGAGATTCTCCAGACGAGAATACTGGAGTGGGTTGCCATGCCCTCCTCCAAGCGATCTTCCCCACCCAGGAATTGAACCTGTGCCTCCTGCATTGCAGGCAGATTCTTTAACTGCTGAGCCATCAGGGAAGCCCCAAACAGTGATATCTGCCTGGAACAGTGCAGCCTGCAGGCACCAGCTATTACATCAGAGTGTGTAAAATAGAAAGACCAGCTGGAGAAAAAGGTCTTTAACCATCATTCTGCCACTGTTTGATGTCAACCCAGTCACCCCCTGCCCCCAAGTCTTGATTTCCTGATCTTTAATACAAGAGATCTGGGCTAGGTAAGTTCTAAGTAAGTATCCTATCCTAGGTCTAGAGCTGGAAAGGAAGGATTCATGTTACTCTAAAACCTTCCATATGAACACTATCAGTACAGACATCCCACCTGAGGATTCTCATTCCAGAGAAAACTCTCACAAGTCATTAAGCTGAGAGGGACTCCCCTTCCGTGTACAGAAGTAAGAGACCTCCAGGATAAATCATCTCCCATTCCCTTGTCCAAGATCTCAAAGGATCTGACCCGTTTGGGGCCACTTCTTGGCCAAGAGTTGATATTGCAAACACTTGGGTCACAGTCCTAGTTCTGTTGATAGCTGACAGTGCAACTTTTAAACAAGACCCCTCCTCTATATGGACTTATTGCCCTACCAACAAAACAGAGTTCATGACCCCTGCCTACCTCCCTGGATAATTGAGAAGAAGGAGGTAAAATGGACATACTTTGAGCAGAATAAAACTCCCTACCAAGGTAAGGGAATCTTATCTTTGCGGGAGGGAATCCAGAGAGACACTTAACCTAAATCCTTGGGGTCCAGAACCAACTTTTTTTCCCCCGTGCCTGTATAGTGCTACTCAGACCACTAGATGGCGGCAGCTATCATTTGCAGATTCAGAAAGAAGGGTGTGGGAGAGCCAGGGGGCCGCCTGCTTTAAGAAAACTAGGCCAAAGCAGGCTTGTTACATCACCTCTAATGGAAGCAGCCAGTTCAGTCTGGATTTTTCTTTATTGCAGGCGATGGTACAGGGAAGCTTTCTGGTTCCTGCACATTTCAGTGCTAATTATTTGGGCTGAAATCAGTCTTTATCTCCCAGGGAGAGGTCCTGGAGTCTGTCCCACCTTCCCTGCGTACAGGCCTTTCTCCTCCAAGTCCTCTCCATCTGCCCCACAGCACTCTCAGCCCCATGCTTGAAGTACATTTCTTGTCCTGCCCTTAACTCTCAATTTAGTTCTTCAAGCACTCGTGTCTGCTTATAGCCGGAGCCACTGTAAGTGTACCAGGCCCTACCCTCAAAGGAAAAATGGAGAGCTACAGGCTGCTTGAGAACCTCTGCTCCTCACTTGCTAAATTCATGATTTTGAACAAAACATTCTAAATTTGTTCTTTACTTTCCTTAATTTTCAAGTGGGATTAATCATTGTCTTTTTAAAACCATGAATCCTGGGTCTTACAGCTCTTGGAACAGGGTCTGGCACGTTGTAGGCAATAATAATGATTCACTGAGCACCTAGCAGGTACATTATCCTATTTAATGCTCATACCAATGGCCCGGTGAAATTAAACAATATGGCCAAGCTTGCACAGCATCTCAGAAGTAAAGGCAGGATTTGAACCAGGTTCTGTCTGACTCCCGGAGCCCTGCCTTCTGCTGCTCTTAAAGAGAGAAAACAAGCACCCAAATGTAGGAAATGGAGAGATGAGTGAATCAGCAAACTACACCATCAGTCCCAGGGTACCTGCAAATCAGCCATCCTGAACTGTGTCATTCAGGTCTCAGAGATCTTATACAGATCAACTCTAGCACTCCCCGAGGCTTTGAGAACTGGGGCAAGACCCTTCTATACAGGCCGCAGATTTTTTTTCATCTATAAAATAAGGCAGCTTGATAGATCACTTTTGTGCACATGCTCAGTGATCAGAATCAACTGGGGTCCTTCTTAAAAGGATGGATCTTTGCGAGGGACCCCACTTTAGAGATGCTAAAATAGGCTCTCCAGGGGAGGGATTGGAACTTCTCTATTTTTAACAAGTGGCTCATGATTCTCAGGACCAAGAAAATTAGAAGAAAACATACTAGGTCCAGATGATCTTAGAAGTTCTCCCAGTTCTGTCTATATTTCTGCACCACCACCACGAACACCACAGACCGTCTCCCTCTGTCCTCCCATTTGATCCCCTGAGCATCCCACCCCACATGGACTTGATCACTCCTTCCTTCCTGTAAGGCATTCAGCTTCTCAAGGGAGCCGAAGCTGTATAAATAATAAATGGAATTTACAGTAGCATTTAGAATTCACTTAAGCACTAGAAACACAGTTGCAGTGAATCCTCCTTAAAAATCATCCTTTCATTTGGGTAAGAAAGAACAAAGATAGCTTTTCTCTTGACTTTCCTAACATACACCTCTGGATATTTTGACAAGGCTTGATTCTCAATGTCCACGACATCATTTGGAAGGTATCATTTCCACTGTCAGAACAGCAGTGCCCTGTTGGCCCCAGTCTGATATACCCAGGAGCCCTAGGCCAAACCATGTTTTAGGCCAAGGACAGGGTTACTAGCCCCATGTCCTGGTGGAAGGCCTTGTGGAAAGACTGAGAAAGATGTACCAAAACATAAAGCCAACCTCAGCCTTATAACACTAGATTCTCTTGTAAACCCCAATTCTTGCTTTTCCTGTTTGCATAGTCCTCATATGGTACTGTTGAGCGATACTGGCTTCTCATTCTTCCTTCTTTCTGCTACAGTCTCTATCTCAGCCTCCACAAACCACTGCCCCCAGTACTCAAAATTCTTACTGTTAGGCTAAGTCTTTAAGGTAAGGAAACGTTTTCTGGGAGAGTTAGTACCCTGGGCTGGGTTTTGGAAGGCTGGTGCAGTCAACTATGGCCATGATAATGCAGTGTAACAAGCCATCTCAATACTCAGTGGTTTAAAAACAGTTACTTACTCTCACTCACACATGTGTGTTTTGGCTGGGCAGCTCTGCTGATCTCATTCGCCTGATCTCAGCTCAATAGAGTTTGGCTATGGCCTTCGGTTTGGTCCTGGTCTGTTTCAGGTATCCCTCAGTTCTTGGACCCGTGGACTAACTGGAGCATGTTTCTCTTGTGGTGAATGGCAGAAGCCAAAGAAGGAAAGTCCACAACTCAAGCTAATCTCAAGCCACTGCTGGCATCACATTGGTTCACAGTCCATTGACTAGGGCAAAAGGTAAGGTATACACCCTGCTCTACAAGAGGCCAGAGTGCATCAGAACATAGGCTGGGTGCAGAACAGAAGACGAGTCAGGCGCCATGGCTTTAGTCCTGCAGGTAAAATGACACAGGGACTCTGTGAAACGATCCTGGAGCAGCTGGAGCAGGCTCATATGGAGTTAACTCAAGCCATAGAGGCATGGCCACAGTAACGTCTCCATGGGGAGAGGGGTGGTAAGGAAGGAGAAAATGTAAATCAGAAAAAATAAAAAATAAACAGTCTCCAAGTAGGCAGCACATCACTGCCTGGACTTTGACTTACTTAATGCCTTGTCTCCCCATCTCCCAGGGTGAAAACCCACGTGAGAGGTGCATGACCTCTTCTTTGTCACAATTGGTTGTTTGCTTTAGACAAATCACAGCTTAATAAAAGATCAGACTGGGAAGGGACTCTGGCAGACCATCTTATCCCACCTCCTCAGCTTCCAGAGAGAAAAAGAGCCCTGTGATGGGTCACTAGTCAAGAAAGAAGCAGAGTGAGGAATACTAACTGTGCTTAAGCAGTTTTCCCACTTGATACTCCTTCAAACAGCTGAGTAATTAAGATTTCATGTATTCAACAAATACTTGCTTAGCACCTGTTCTGTGCCAAGCACTGTTCGAGGTGTTAGGGATAAAGAAGTGAACAAAACACCTCTCCTGAAGCTTCCATTCTACTGACGGAAGGGGCACAGGCAACAAATAAGCAAAAAGTAAATTCACTGTGTGGTGATAAGCGTGATGACAAACATACGCTGAGTGAGGGGAAACAAGTGTTAACACTAGGGCTGTAGTGAGAGGAAGGTGGTGTCATATACAGGTGGTCAACAAAGTTCTCACACATTGAGATGACATTTGACCAGTGCTATTGTCTGTATGTGTCCCCCCAAAAGTCATACACTGAAATCCTAATCCCTGAGATAATAGTATTAAGAGGTGTGGCCTTTGGAGGTGATTAGGTCAAGAGGGTGGAGCCTTCCAGACTGGGATTAGTGCCCTTAAGAGGAGACCCCACAGGGACTTCCCTGGCAGTCCAATAGTTAAGGATTCATACTTCCATTGCAGGGGACATGGGTTTGATACCTGGTAGTGGAACTAAGATCCCAAATGCCACGCGATACAGCCAGAAAATTAATTTAAAAAACAGAGAGACCTCACGGAGTTTTCTTGCCCCTTTTGCCATGTGAGGATGCAATGAGAAGTCTGCAACCTGGAGGAGGGCCCTCACCTGACTATGCTGGCACCCTGATCTTGGACTTCCCGCCTCCAGGATGGTGAGAAATAAATTGCTTCTGTTTATAAACCACCCAGGCTGTGGTGTTTTGCTATAGCAGCCTGAACAGATTAAGACAGTTAGGAAGCTGAAAGAAGCAAAGGGGCAACTGAGAAAATATCTGGGCCTTTTTGGCAGAGAGATCGACAAGCGCAAAGGCCCTGAGTCAGGAATGAACTTGGCAGGCAGCAAAGTGAGCAAAGGCCATGTTGTGGTAGAAGAGGTCAGCAGGACAGCATGGGGGTGGGACCAGGTCATGGAGGGCCTTTGGGGCTGGAACGGTTAATTTATGTGTCAACGTGACTGGGCTACGGATGCCCAGATAGCTGGTAAAACACTATTTCTGAGTGCATCTGTGAGGGTATTTCTGGAAAAAACTAGCATTTGATTCAGTATACTATGTAAAGAACATTCTCCGTCACCAATGGGGGTGGGCATTGGCCAGTCTCTTAAGGGACCATGTAGAATAAAAAGGCAAAAGAAAGGCAAATTTCTTCCTTCTTTTCTTGAATTGAGACTTCCATTTTCTCTTGCCCTCGACACTAGTGCTCCTGTTCTCAGGCCTTCAGGACTTACACCAGTGCCCTTCCCCCCACTTTTACTCTTCTCCAAACCCCACTCCCCATCACCTCCAACAACTGACATTCAGACCTTCAGCCTTGGACTAAATCATGCTACCACTTTCCTGGTTCTCCAGCTTGCAGACGTCAGACTATGGACTTTTCAGCCTCCATAACCACATGAGCCAATTTCTGTAATAAATCTCCTCTTTATATCCATATCTATTTATCTGTATCTATAGCTATGTCTACCTGTATCCTGTTGGTTCAGGTTCTCTGGAGAATGCTGACAGGGGCCATAAAAGAACTGAAGATTTTGCTCCAGATACAATAGGGAACACTGCAAGGTTTTGAGCCAAGGAGACACATGATTGGACTTTGGTTTTAAAAGATCACTTTGGCCACTGTGTTGAGAACGGATTGTAGAGGCTAAGGGTGGAGGCTGAGAGTCTGACTTGGCAGCAATTCCCAAGCCAGCGATGGTAGTAGTGGCTGGGACCAGGGCTTGGCATTCCTGATAGTGAGAAAGGGTGAGATTTGGGATTATTTTGATGGTAAAGCTGAGAGGATTCCCTGACACACTGAAAGTATGGCAGTAGAGACAGGATTCAGAAAAGACTCCAGAAAGATTTTTATCTTGAGCAACTGGAAATTGGGGAAAGTTGTAGAAGTAAATTTGGGTAGGCAAATCAGAATGCATGTAGAAAAGGCAGTTACTTCCTTTGCTTTCTGATTGCCTTGGTCTAGCCTCACACAACTCAGCTACCCACATCCAGGGCAGGTTAAATGGTTTCTGTAGCCAGATACACTCACAGTGGCACTATCCTCTGACAGACTTAGTGATTTCCAGTAAATTCTTGGTTCCAGGATGGGATCTCCAGGAAGTAGACTCAGATAAAGTTTAGCATGCCAGAGGATTTTTTAGAGAGTACTCTTGGGATCAACAGCTATGGTATGAAGGAAAGGAAGCAGACTGGGCAGAAGAAGGGGTTGAGCTGAAATGCAGTATCAACGGAAGTGTGAGGAGATCTGAAAATGAGATAATCCTTCAGAACTGCCAGAGCTGGGGCGAGAAGCCTGGGCAAGGGAATTGCCTGCTGCCCAGGAAAGGAAGTGACCTGAGAAAAAGTCACCCTCTTCATCTGAGGCAATCCTGAAAGGGCTGATAGCTGACATCTGTATTCTTAAGTCACTGCCAGAGCTGGAGAAATATATTCTTTATTCCAGAAGGAGGATCTGGGTGCTGGATCAAAATGTCCACCACATTTCCTTGCGTAAGGCACAAGAAGGCAAGCTAGTTTCTCTATGTCCAGTTCTTCTGCACTAACTCATGGCTGGTCAGCAAGTAGCTAATCCAGGTGAGTTCATAGAGTTTCCAAGCAGTGGTGAAACAGAAGAATATCTTAACAATGGAAGTGAACTCACAGGAAATTCTTAAGGATGCAACAGTGGAGCCATGGGCTGTCATGCAGCTGTCAACCCAGACCCTGGTAATATCTAGTCACATATCTTACAGTCTTGGTTTAACACATCAGTCTTGGACTTCCTTGGTGGTCCAGTTAAGAATCCGCCTGCCAATGCAGGGGACATAGGTTCAATCCCTGGTCTGGGAAGGTTCCACATTCCGTGGAGCAACTAAGTCCATGTGCTGCAACAACTGAAGCCCACATACCCTAGAGTCTGTACGCTGCAACAAGAGAGGCCGCCGCAATGAGAAGCAACTCGAGAGTAGCCCCCACTCACTGCTGTGAAGACCCAGCACAGCCAAAAATAAATAAATTGATTAATTAATAAATTTTTTTAAAAAGCAGTTTTTAAAAAATTAGTGTTCACTATATGAAAAACTCAGAAAGGTAGGTAAAAACTGTGAATCAAGTACAATCTTCACATTCTCCTTCTTATCCTAAATGCTTAAAAAGAAACATTAAAAGAAAGAATAATAATAATAATCATTAACACTGATGATTATATAAATAAAAAATATAAATAGAATATGTGCTTAATAATATAATGATATATAATAAAAATCCATAACAGTATTGAAAAAAGAAGGGATGCTCAGACCAAAAAATGTTAGGAATTCCTTAAAAGACAAGAAAGGATAGGAAGGACTTAAAAATAGACCACCACCACCCAGATCCTCCTTCTGGAATAAAGAATGTATTTCTCTAGCTCTGGCAGTGACTTAGGAATACAGATGTCAGCTATCAGCCCTTTCAGGATTGCCTCCAATGAAGAGAGTGAATTTTTTTCTCAGGTCACATCCTTTTTTGGGCAGCAGGCAATTTCCTTGCCCAGACTTCTTGCCCCAGCTCTGGCAGTTCTTACTTAAGATAAGACTTAAGCACTTAAGATAGGAAGGACTTTAAAAAGCAACCACATCTTACCTAGTTGTACAAAGGAGAAGCTTTCTGCAAAAAGTCGGGGGAGCAGCCTCAGAGGCACCAAAGTCAGAGCCAGCAGGAGGTCCAAGGATGATCAATAAGATGACTTATCGAAGAAACTCAACACTATAAAAGAAAAATACTAAATTTGATAATCAAAAGCTACATGTAGCATGAAGAACTAAATTCAACACACTGAAGAACTAAAAACCCATGGAAGGAATCAATGAAACAAAGGAAAAAAGACTTTAGAAAAGTCTAATTAGCATTCTCATGTGAGGCGATATTGCATATATACAAAATAATCAACTAGAAGTGTTGGAAATTACAAACTTGAGTATTGAAATAAAAAACTCAACATATGGGCTGAATATCAGAATAGATAGAACTAAAGAGCAAATTACTAAACTAGGATATGGAACCAACGACTTCTCCCGGAACAAAGCACAGAAAGCAACAGAGATGGAAAGTCAGAAGAAAGTAGAGAAATGGAGAATGAATCCAATAGTGACAAAATCCATCTAAAATGTGTTTGAGAAAGAGGGGGAAATTAAAATGAGGAATAAGTACTCAAGTAAGAAGTCAGGGGGAGAAATTCTGGAAAACAAACGTGAAAGTCTCTAAATTAAAAGGGCCATCAAGTAAGTGGTGAGCAAGTTAAAATTTAAAAAGATCTACATTTAGGTTGGATGGCATCACTGACTCAATGAACATGAGTTTAAACAAACTCAAGGAGATAGTGAAGGACAGGGAAGCCAGGCATACTGCAGTTCATGGGGTTGTAAAGGGTCAGACACAACTTAGCAACCAAAGACCAACAACATTTAGTTATCTTGTGGACATTTTTATAAGAAGAGACAAGATGTCCATACAGACAAAACTTCTTCCTCACAAAGGAATGAGAATCAAGTGTTATCAAAATTCTCACTGGCACCACTGAATGCAGCAGGCAGTAGAACAATAGTCCCAGAGATCTAAGGGAATTTATTTTTAACCTGGAATTTGATGTTCAGTAAAACTATCTTTGAAGTAAGAGAGGAAATAAAGATATTGTCAAACACGCCAGAAAGAATTCTTAGACAAGATGGAACCATATAAAAGAAAAGAGGAATCCAAGAGGGATTACATATTTTATACAAATATGGGATTCAAGTCATGTTAAGAAAAGGTATCCAAAAGAATTAAGAACTCTTACTAATTGAAATATATGATGATATTAAAACAAAATCATTAATATTTTGTAACTAAAATCCCAAACCCTATCAACATGGTAAGTCTGGAGAGGAGAGAAGAAAGAGTAGCCGGAGAAAAGAAGTAAAAGGTTTTAGTATTCTTCACTGAACCAATGTAGGTAGAGCTTGATTCTAGATATCATTATGCCTCTCAAAAACACACCCAGCCTATTACTGTTGATTGAAAGTATGCAAATGAGACCCATAACTTCCAAACATTAGAGAAAAAAAGAAAAGTGTATTCAATCATTTTTTTTTTTTTTAAAGGCAAGAGAGGGACTTCCCTGGTGCTGCAGTGGATGCAAGAGACATGGATTTGATCCCTGATCCAGGAAGATTCCACATACCTCAGGGCAACTAAGCCCACACGCCACCACAACTGAACCTGTGTGCCACAACTACTGAAGTCCACGTGCCTAAAGCCTGTGCTCTGCGATAAGAGAAGCTGCCACAATGAGCAGCCCTCGCACCCCGATGAAGAGTATCCCCAGCTCACTGTAACTAGGGAAAGCCCGTGCACAGCAACAAAGACCCAGCACAGCCAAAAATAAAAATAAAATAAGTAAACATTATTTTTTTTAAAAAGGCAGGAGAGAAGGAGGGAACAACATGAATTTATGATAAATAAAAAGCACAAAAATTGGCAGGAATAAGCTAAAATACATCAGTAATATCAATAACATGAGTGGCTTAAATGCTTATTGGATGAGAGAGACTATTAAGTTTAAAAATAAAAGCTTATATGCCAGGGGAAGGTTAAAAGTTAAAGGATGAAACTAGCTATGCAATGCAAATACAAATAAAAACAAAGTAGGCAGAGTTGTAATAATATCAAACAAAACAGAACCCAAGGGAAAAAACAAGAAAAGGAACTGAATAGTCTGTGGCAAGACTGAGACTTATGGGTAGGGTAGAGAAGAAGGACAGAAAGTACAACATCAAGAATGGGGAAAAAAACATATTAGATGAAGTGTATTTTAAATGAAAGAGAATGTATGTGCTAATTTATACCAAAGCATTTGGAAATCCAGATGAATCGGATAATTTTCTAGAAAGCAATCAATCACAAAAATTGGCTCAAAAAGAAAAAAAAAATCACGAAACACCAATAATCATATGAGAAATATAAATAGTCATGATAACTCTACCCTCTTAAAGTACACCAAAGTGAGAAAGTTTACAGTTTTGAATGTCCTAGAAAACATTCAAAAAAACCCAGAATTCCATGCAACATATTATTCTACTTTTATAAGAGGATAATAATTACCCAAGTAATTTTATGTGGCTAGCATAATCCAATTTCAAAACTGGACGGGGAAAATAGATACAAAAGGGGAAAATCCATAAGCCAATTTTAATTTATGAGTAAAGATGCAAAAACTCTAAACAAAATAACAGAATATTAAAACCAGTACTGCATTGTGAGCAGGTATATAAGAATGAAACACTAGAACATCATCCATGTTTCTGACTAGATTGAAATCCTCTCAACAGATCATTTCAACTGATACTGAAATTTAATAAAATCTAACATCCATTTCTGATTTAAAAGAAGAAACTGACTTAATAATGTTTTCTACTATAGACCCACAGCACACATCAAAGTTAATGGTAAATTACCAGAAACAATCCCATCACAGTCAGGGCCAAGGCAAGGATGCCCATAAACTCAGCCGCTTTTCAATAGCGTACTGAGGGCTTACTTGTGGCGAAAGACAAGAAAAAAAAGGAAATAAATATACTGCTGAACAGAAAGAGACAAAATGAATACTATTTGTAGTCAATATAAACATCTGCCTAGGAAACCCACAAGAACCAAAAGGCTAGTATAATCGAATATAAATTTACCAAGGTGACAGATATAAAATCAACACACAAAATTAATAGCTTTCATATTTCATAGCAATAACTAATTTGAACATGCACTTTATAACCCGATTCACAAAAGAGAAAAAATTAACCTGAAAAATATCTCAGACAAACCTAATAAAAAATACCAGCAGAAGAAAGGTAAAAAGCTTTAGGACAGGAAGGAAAACCTGAATAAGTATGAAGGCTGCAAAATAGCTAGGTGGAGTAGAGCTTAAATTTTGTTGTTTGTTGTTGTCACTAGATATGTCTGACTCTTTTGTGACCCCATGGATTGTAGCCTGCCGGGCTCCTCTGTGGGATTTTTTGGGGCAAGAATACTGGAGTGGGTTGCCATTTCCTTCTTCAGGAGATCTTCCTGACCCACGGACGGAAACCAAGTCTCCTGTATCTCCTGCATTGGCAGGCAGATTCTTAACCACTAGTGCCACCAGGGAAGCAGAGCTTAATTACCTGTCTTTTAAAGCCCTATTTATCTAACACTAGGACCAGATTCTAGCTCAGCTGGTAAAGAATCCACCGGCAATGCAGGGACCCAGGTTTGATTCTTGGGTTAGGAAGATCTGCTGGTGAATGGATAGGCTACCCACTCCAGTATTCTTGGGCTTCCCTTATGATTTGGCTGGTAAAGAATCTACCTGCAATGCAGGAGACCTGGGTTCAATCCTTCGGTTGGGAAGATCCTCTGGAGAAGGGTAAGACTACCCATTCCAGTATTCTGGCCTGGAGAATTTCATGGACTGTATAGTCCATGGAGTCACAAAGAGTCAGACATGACTGAACAACTTTCACTTTCAGGACCAAATTCAGACAACAAAGGCCCAAACCAAAACACTTGCCTTTTAAGTCAAGTGTATAGGGCTTTGTAGATGGAAGACTTTGTTAGCAATCGGGAAAATTAGGAAAATGTCTTTTCAGGAAGAAAAATGAGGGCATGCACTGGGAACAGAGGGGAGCAGAAACAAAGACTGGGGGACATGGAAAACAAAGCTTGCAGACTTGATAAAGTTCATCACTGTGGGCCCTGGCCAGGGTGAGACCTGGAGTGGAAGAGGAGGAGGTCTCTGTCCCCACATATACCCCTCAAAGCCGTGGTGGCCAAACAGATGGCACACAGCACATTTTTAAACCACTTTTTAACACAGTCACTTTTTTTTTGCCTGCTTGCTCTTTATTCCTCTAGTCAAAAGTTCCACCAGCTGTCACTGTCTCAAAGAAAATGTCAGGGGTTTGTGGCTGCCTGTGCCTCTCCTCAGGGAGGGGGCCAGGGGACCTCAGCCTGCTGGGGTCCTGGTTACAGGACAGGTGAAGCAGCTGAGAGGGTGGGCCCCTCACCAAAATTAACCCACCAAGGGGGTCCATAGCCAATCCGTCCCCTACAGTCACTGGGTTCAGGTGGAAACATATATGCTTCCCAAAGCACTTTCCTTCCTATTTCTTTGTCTCCTTCCAGACATTCCTGAGAGGTCAATATTATTTCCATTTCAAAGGGAGAACAAAGAGGAAGCCTGGCTTCCAGGCTTTCAAGCTATCTGACCTTGGAAAACTCCCTTTCCCTCTCTGAGTCTCAGCTTCCTGCTGCAAAATGGAACTGACCAAAGGTCCTTCAAAGTCCTCCCAACTCTATGGCTCTAGACCATTGCCTAGTATCAGGAAAACAGCCCTGGGACTTTCCTGGTGGTCCAGTGCCTAAGACTCCATGCTCCCAACGCAGGAGGCCCAAGTTGGACACCTGATCAGGGATCTAGAACCTGCATGCCATAACTAAGATCTTGTGTGCTATACCTAAGACCTGGTGCAGCCAAATAAATTAATAATAATAATAATAATAATAATAAATAGTAAAAGGAAGACAGTCCTGAGCCTTCTCTCTGAATGACAGCTCCTGCTGCTTCTCTGACTCTATCCTTTTGCTAAAGAGGATACACCACGGAAATCAGAACCTGGGAACTGTAGGAATCTACCAAACTAGGTCCTGTTCTTTTAGCAGTTTTTCCCCTCTCCAAACACCCATCAGTAACCTCTTTAAGTGACAGCCAAATAGGACAGTTGGTTTCTTGCTGAATCAAAAGAAAGAAAGACAAAAACTTGATGAGTAATTTGCTGACACTAATCTCTGCTCTACCCCAAACCTTTTGAAATTTCACATTTAAACTGATTTAGAGAACTTTAAAGACGCATTTAAAATTTCTTTCCCCCTTGTTTAACTATATAATTGTTTTCACTCACAGTAATCTTCTCTTGGAGGCGTATGCCTGATTTATTTAATAACTCCTTCTCCACATTTGAATTAATCCATTAGCAATACGGAGCTCAACACTTCATTACCCACAATAAATTTCTGCCATTAAATAGCCACATGTCACGTGGAGGAAAGGAGATACCTGGATGGTCCTGCCGAACCAGGGCAGCATCAGAGCTCAGCCCTGGAGCCTGCTCCAGGCCTGCCTCTGTGTTCCTTATTCCAGCCCTGGGAGTCAAGATATTGATCCAGCCAACCTGGAGGCTGACCCAGAAAGACAAAGTAGGAGGGGCACATGCCTCCCACTCTATGGTTCATCTCTGTCATTCGAGAAGGGGTGGGGCTGGGGTACAGGCAGTTGGAGCTCAGGCAGGGAACAGGCAAACAGAGCGGGTGGCCAAAACTGCCCCCTTGGGCTTAACACAAGGCCTCAGCAGCCCAGCTGAGCTTGACACAAAGCCCCTGTCCTCCTGTGCATCGTGTACATGGCACAGATGATAAAGAAAAGTCAAACGTGTTTACCACTTTCCTCCACCGTTGCCAGCTGGCTTCATTCTCAGGGGGCACTGAAGCTTGGCTTACAAGCTGATGGCACCTCTGTTCATTGACAACAGGCAGCTCCATCATGGTGAGAAAGAACAGAATCATTAACTGGGGAACCTTGGAGTCAGAGGGGAAAGAGACCTCAGAGGCCATTGATTCCAGGAGTTCTCAAGCTTTGCTGTGTGTCTGCATCACCTCGGGAGATGGCTGAATCTTTAAGGAACACCCAGGTAAAGCTAATGCATCCAGAAGTGATCTGGTTTCCTGGTTCTCAACATTGGCTATATGATATAATGACCTGGAAAGTTTTAAAAGTACCAATTTCTGGCCTCACTCCATACCAGTTAATTCATAATTTCTGGCTATAGGCCTGGGACACAAGAATTATTGAAAAGCTACCCTGGTGATTACAATTGGCCATCAGGATTGAAAACAACTGATCTGGGCATCTTACAGAAAATATACCATGGCCCAGAGAGGGGTTAAAACTTGCCCCATGTCCCATAGCAAGAGAGAGAGAGAGAGAGAGAGAGCTGTATAGAATCCAGGGAGCCATTAGTCTGATGTGAGCTCTCTGCGCCTGCTGAGACATGTGAGGGTAAGGAAGATGGCCAGTGTCACCCAAGGAAGCTTGATGCTCTAAAATGACAGCCACTCTGCAGGGGGTGATGGGTCAGAAGGTTGTGCACCTAGATAGTTTCAGAGCTGCTGACCTGAAACCACACTTTTAATAGCAAGAGTCCAGATCCCTTTTATAATGCCTCCTCCTTCCTTTTGAATCTCAGTGCTCACCCATCAAGCGTCAATCCCTAGTTCTTCCCTGTTTCTGCACAGAACGAAGCCATAGAAATGAGCACACTGTCTTCTGCACCTGAGAGAGGCATCCCAAGTATTGTGAGTGCCTGCCCAGACTGTGAGCGCTCTGAGGGCAGCTCTGAGCCCCCTTCTCTTGCATCCCTTGGCTTGGGGTTCAGGACAGCAAGATAGAAAAGGCTCCACATGGCCCTGGGCAAGTCACTTCCTTGCAGGAGTCCCGTCTGTAATATCTGAATGCTAACACTCACCTCCTAGGATATCGTTAAGATTTAAGTGAAGCATCAGAAGTAAAGTGCCCAGCCCAGAAGGGAGGCACAAAAAGTAGTTGACTATCTCAATTTCTGTACAGAGATGGCAAATCAAGGGAGATGCTGAACGAGGGTTTCCAAATCAGTCTGTACCATTTCTTAGACCTGAAGCTTCCTGACCTTGACTTCCTCTTCTGTATGATAACAGCAAGGGACACAAAGGGTCGCTGTGAAGGTTAAATTAGAAAGTGCATTTAGGGCTTCCCTGATGGCTCAGCAATAAAGAATCTGCCTGCCAATGCAGGAAACACAGGTTTGATCCCTGATCCTGGAAGATCCCACATGCCACAGAGCTACTAAGCCCATGTACCACAACTAGTGAGCTTGTGCTCTAGAGCCCAGGAGCTGCAATTACTGAACCCTGCATGCCCTGGAACCACGCTCCACAATAAGAGAAGCCATCGCAGTGAGAAGCCTGTGCACCGCAACTAGAGAAAAGCCCATGCAGCAAAGACCCAGTACAAACAAAAATAAATAAAATTATATAAAAACAGAAAGTGCATTTAGAGCACTGAGCACATGGTAAGCACTCAGTAAACCTTAGCTATTATTATTACTGCTGACCCCAGCCTCCTTCACGTCATTTTCAGATTCATATCCCTGCAGTTTATGCAAACTTGTTCCCTGACTCATAGCAGGTGCTCCATACTTGTTGGTTGAGTAACCAGGATTGTCTAGAAATGACTCATAATTGAAAGAGTGTCTTGAAGAAGAGGTAGACACTTTGCCAGGGGCAGGCAAGCTACAAACTATAGGCCAAATCAGTCCCCATCTGTTTTTGGACAGCCCACGAAGTAAAAATGACTTTTATATAGTTGGGGCAAAATCAAAAAGATTAATATTTTGTGCAAAGTAAAAATCAGATAAAATTCAAATTCCTGTATCCATAAATAAAGTGTTCTTGGAACACATCTATGCCCATTCATTTATGTATTGTTGACGGCTGCTTTCACTTGCCCCAGTGGAAGAGTTGAGTAGTACTGACAAACCATAAGGCACACAAAGCCTCAAATATTTATTATAGGTCCTTTATATAAAAAGGTTGCCAGCTCCTGCGATGAACATTTAAAACATTTCGAAGAGCTGAGAGAGAGTGAAAGTAAAAAAGAGAAAGAAAAGGAGGGAGAAAGAAAGAGATTAGCTTGGTGGAAGAAAAAGCTACTAATAACCTGAGTGAGCCTTAGTCCATTTGGGCTGCTATAATTAATTGCCATCTACTGGGTGGTTTAAACAAAAACATTTATTTCTCACAGTTCTGGAGGCTGAGAAGTCCAATATCAAGGTGTTGACAGGTCTGGCGTCTGGATTGCAGATGGCCATCTGCCCGCTGCGTCCCCACAGGGCAGGGAATCAGCTCTCTCCTGTCTCTTTTCATAGGAGTACTAATCCCATCATGAAGGCCCCCCTCTCATGACCTCATCTAAACCTAGTTTCCCCTCCAAGGCCCATTTCCTTATACCGTCACATTGGAGATTTCAACATAAATTTGGGGAGGGGGAGAGAACATAGGCATTTAGTCTATTGCACGAGTTATCCAAAGAGGATATATGAGGCCTTGAAAAGGGTCATTTGCTCCCACTCCAATGGACACCTACTTCTAAGATGTTTTCAGGGGTTTCAAGCACTAGGACAGGGAGCTGGCAGATGATCTTTAAGCCTCTTCCACCCCTGAGATGCCCAGAATTTATGACTCAGATGTGCTCGAGGCCAGAGAATTTCAAGGTGACTCTACTCCATGGATCTGATGCCTTCAGGCTACCCATGACATCCTTTCTGCACCACTAGTCTGGGGGTAAGCTTTTCTGGTATCAATAAGATAGCAAACCCACTGAGATGAATGCATCTATCCATCAAGTATGCATAGCTAGATATGCATGAGGCTAGAGATTCAAAGTTTATTCTTTAAACCAATAGCTGATGGCCATTACTGACAAGAAAAGTTATTTCTGATTCACCAAGTATCAACGCTTTTGATGAGTCATTCTCCCAATGAAAAGTGATAGTGCAGTTATATATGATTTCCTGTCACCTTTCTCTATTGAACCACATTGATCTATTTCTCATTTGAAGCCATAAGGTCCTGATGTACCTGCAGTCTGACCTACCATCTGAAAAAGTCCCATCAGCTCTCTTGACTAGAGAACTCCCATCATGGGATAAACAGGGGCAGATTCTGATTAAGGCAGATAGCTCAGCTGGTAAAGAATCTGCCTGCAATGCAGGAAACCCCGGTTTGATTCCTGGGTCAGGAAGATCCGCCGGAGAAGGGATAGGCTATCCACTCCAGTATTCTTGGTAAAGAATCTGCCTGCAATGTGGGAGACCTAGGTTCAATCCCTGGGTTGGGAAGATCCCTTGGAGAAGGGAAAGGCTACCCACTCCAGTATTCTGACCTACAGAATTTCATGGACTGTATAGTCCATGGGGTCACAAAGAGTCAGACACAATTGAGCACCTTTCACTTTCCCTTTCCTGGGTATAGGCACAGAGTTTGCTCTTCAAAACTGTTCTACCCAGGAAAGGTTCTTTGAGGTGAACAAGTAAAGTAAAGCCACAGAAGGAGCAAACAGAAGCCCTAGATAGCTTAGAGTAATCTCAGGGGATCAAAAGAGCTGGAGAACAGGTTGATGTGATTAACAAAACTTTCTGTCGTCAAAAGTATGAGTTAGGTTTTACTGTAATAATGCCATGCAACAAACAATCCCCAAATTATAGTGCCTTATAACAAATAAGCAGTCATTTCCTAATAATGGGTCAACCGTAGTTGGAAATTCTCAGCTGGGTTTAGAAGTGTTCAATAAATGAGACTGGACTCATGCTTTGGGCTGTTTCAGATCTCCTCTGTGTGTCTTCCATCAGGGCTGGGGCATGTTACTCTCACAATGCAGAATGCAAGCTCCAAGAGGGCTGCTGAAACTCACTAAGCCTCTTTAAGCATCAGCTTGGAACTTGCACAATACCTCCTCCTACATCTCATTGGTCAGAGCAAGTCATATGATCAAGCCCCACATCAATGGGGCATGGAAGTATACTACAGCCATGGAGAAGCCATGGCCAAGACGTAAAGCGAGGGGAGGATTATGGACGAAATCACAATCTAGGATGGGATGAGCTGAGTGCCTTTGCTTCCCAAGCTTTGCTGTCAGGATCCATTTTCTTTCTCACTTAGTAGAGCTAAAGGATTGTGAAGGAATCTCGGTTTGATGTGGAGGACATGGGTGGTGTGGACCATTGTTGGAACACCACTGGTCCCATCTACTCCTGGAGATAGGGAGGTTTATGAGAGGTGAAGCTAAATTCTCTAGAATGTGAAGAAAAACCATCCTGACTACATAAATACATTTCCCCCTCTCTCCACCTGCTTGAAAGATTCTGTTTAACTGGTTAATTCTAGTTAGTTGGCTCCCAGCTTACTGAGATTCTATCTTGTAAGTATTTTTATCACCCGCTTAGCATGTGGTGTTATTTCTGAATAGCCAGGATAATGATAAAATAAACAAAAGACTACAGTCCTTTTCACATGCTTGCTTCTTAACTGTTTAAAATTAGCTCCTTTGACACAATCAACCTTTCTGTGAAGTGAGAACAAAGGAAAGATAAGAACTATTTTAAAAGTGCTGACATGAAGGCTCAGAAATGCTGGGTGATGTACCCAAGTTCAAAGGCCAAGTATTAAAGGGCTGGAACAGAGTTAAGGTTATCTAACTCCTTCCCCAGTACTCCCCTCCCTTCACCTCTGAGGAAGAACAAGGGGAGCACTGAGAGTAGGAAACCATTGATTCTCTCCTGGCCAATCCAGGGAGACTTCAGGGTGGTCTCAAAAGCTATTGGACGGAAGCTGTCAGAATGGCACAGGGGAAATGTTTGTATACCTTCACACAAAACAAGGTTATCCACAAACCATACAACTACCTCTACTCATCCAGCCACTAGCCCAAGGATGCCTGAAGCAGCCTCCCAGGCTGCTCCATTTCCCATCTTGCCTCCAGAGGTCTCTTCTTCATGCAATAGCCGGAGAGTCTGCACAAAATCCCCCAATGGTCCCCCTACAATCAGGCTTTCTGGTCTGTCCATACGCTCTCTCTAGGCCCCCGCCTGACTCCTCTCCAGCCTCGTCTACCTCTGTGGTTTTCCTTGAGCACCACAAGTGTCCTTCTCTCTCAGAGTCTTTGCACTTTCAGTTCCCACCACTTACAATAGAATGCCATACCCCCCGATATACCTACGGTTTACTTTTTCACCTGATCCAGTTCTCTGCCTGATTGTACCTTCTTTCAGGTGTCTGAACACCCCACCTAAAACTGCACATCTCATCACTCTCTGTATTTTCACTGTACTTTGCTTTTCTTCATTGCATCTCTCACTTTGTGATAACACACCGCACGTGAAAGATGTTTGCTTCCTTTTTGTCTGTCTCTCCCGGAACAGAAGCTCCATGAGAACAAGGATCTCGTTTGTTTACTGCCATATGTAGCAGCTCCCTTATCTAGCGGCTCCCTGAAGCATGAATGGTATGTGGTAAATGTTCAATAAGTATTTCCTGAACAGATGAATCAAATAAATGAATGAAAAGGTATCAGCTCTTTCTCCTCCAGCTTCAGCCCACTTCATCACCTCACCTATGGTAGGCAGCAAACTTCCCTAGAACTGTTCATGGGCTCATGCATTCTTCAAGAAGAACTAAGCCCCAAGACACCATTAACAATAGCCCAGCTCCAGTTCAGGCCCTCTTGACTGCTTTGACAACCCTGTATGATCATAAGCCTGGATTAGACTTGAGGGCACCAAACCAGGCACCAGGAGATGGTGCCATCATATGTCCATGGAGCAGAGGTCTAGGGACAAAGCCCTGAAAAGTGGCATGTAGACCAGGAGCATGACACAGACTAGACTCCTCATGATACTCTGGGATCTCCTTCATGGGGCTGGCTTCCTTGAACCAGTTTCCTACTTGGTATGGATCCCCTACAGTCTCCCACTTAGGGGCCCATGTTAACCCTGACAGTTTCCCTGAGCAGAGAAATAAATACATGGCTTTGCACTGGTCAACCTGGAGAAGGGAATGGCTACCTACTCCAGTATTCTTACTTGGAGAATCCCATGGGGAGAGGAACCTGGTGAGCTATAGTCCAGGGGGTCGCAGAGAGTTGGACACATCTAAACATTGTCCCAGGCCCATCTCATTGACTACAGATGAAGATTCATCTTGACAACCCTGGCAGTGGGAAGATGGCCTCTAAGAGCCAGCCTTGGTTCCCTCCCCATTAAGGTCTATTATGCCATTATTCATCAATAGAAGACTGACTCTCACCACAGATTGTTTTTTTTTGGCTGTGTCATGCTGCATGTGGGACCTTAGTTCTCCAACCAGGGATTGAGCCTATGGCCCCTGTATTGAGAGCATGGAGTCTAAATCCTGGATCACCAGGGAGGGGTCTTACCATAGAATTTTAAAGTAGAAAAGAAACACATGTTACATGGTCTCTATCTCTCTTCAGCTGTCAAGAGGTACATGTTTGCTTGCATGCTAAATCGCTTTAGCCATGTCCAACTCTGCGACCCTATGAACTGTGGCCCACCAGACTCCTCCGTCCATGGGATTCTCTAGGCAAGAATACTGGAGTGAGTTGCCATGCTCTCCTCCAGGGGATATTCCCAGCCCAGGGATCAAACTCTAGTCTCTTATGTCTCCTGCACTGGCAGGCGGATTCTTTACCATTAGCATTACCTGGGAAGTTCTGTCAAGGTGTACACCTCATACTAAAAGAATAGTCCACTTCACACACATAGTAACACCCAGCCACGTGACCCTGGCTAACCAGCTAAGCCTTCACTTCTTAAGGGCATCATTTATAAAATGGGAATCAGTCTCACCAGGCTGCTGGGAAGTTGCCCAGAGATCTGAGTTTGAGTCTTTTATCAATCTTTATTTCTGTAACAAGTTAGTTTAGCTTTTTCTACTTTAATTTCCTCTGTTATAAAAATGAGAATACCAATTAATTATTAAGGGTGCCAGCTCTAAACATCCATGAAATGTCATCAGATTGTTCAATTCATTTGATTAACCTACAGAAGATTTTCATATACAATAAAATATACATTGTATTAGAAACATCATTTTAATTAGTATGCCACATTGTATAATTTATGTACCTATATTGCTTTTTGTCAAATACAAATGTGCTAATACACCTTGAAATTATAAGACAAGGTGTGTCCCAGTACACACCTCAGAGACTTAATTTGATTTGGAGATTAATAAAGAATGGAAGTTGCCCCTCTCTTGAGGTTACAATGTTTTAAATACCGATTGCCTTGTGAAATGGATTTGGGGACTATTACAGCAATCCAAGCTGACCAGAGGGGAGAAAGATGCCATTTCAACAGTGTTTGTGTTTCCTGATGCCTGCTTCAGTCAAGACGTGACAGTAGGCTGTGCTCTGGCCTAAAGAGAGTGGTGCAGGTTCACTGCTACAACTCCCACCCAGCTAGACCAAGAACAGACTTGCTTTGGTGGCAGAGTGGGGCCCAACAAAGGAAGGATTTTTCAGGCTGACATCTACCATGGAATGTGAGCTTCATAGGTGCAGGAATCTGCTTGCTGCATAGAGCAGGGCACACAGGTCATCAGTGGTATTTGTGGAGTGGAAGAAGTAAGGAGCAGTAAAACTTTATGAAGATTCCAGGAGGACCCAGGCAGGTGGTGAGGTGACCTCTTGCTGGGAATACTGCCCAGAGGAGTCATGCATTTGTTGCAAGAAGGGGAACCCCTTCCAGGGCTGAAGAGTGAGCTCTTGTCTAATACTCGGAAATTAATTATCCAAGGAGACACATAAGCTGACAAAGCAGGAGATGTTATTGGTAAGGGGTGCCCAGGCAGAGAGCAAGAGGCTAAGGGGAACCCAGGAGGACTCTGCCATGGGGCTCACTGTCTCGAGTTTTATGGTGATGGAATTAGTTTCCAGGTTGTCTCTGGCCAATCAATCTAACTCCAGGTCCTTCCTCGTGGTACATGCATTGCTCACCCCAAAATGGATTCCAATGAGGAGGATTCTGGGAGATTGGTAGGACACATGGGTTCTCCTTTTGACCTTTCCTTGGTGGTGGCTTGTTAGTTCCCTGTTCCTTACCAGGACCTCATGTCATAAAATAACTCATGGAAGTAGTTACTATGGTGCCTGGCCAGGGTGGCTGGTTTGAGTCAGTTGTTTCCCCTAAACACATTCAGTGGGGACCAGAGATCTTTAATGTCTATATGAACCCTGAGATTCTACCTGGACCTGCAAGGATGAGTGCAAAATAGGCAGCAGATGGGAGGCAAGACAGTCCCTCTTTTCATGTAGGTTCAGAGCCATGATGTGGCGTTGGCTGGTTCACAGCTGGCTGGGTGCCTTTCTCTTCTAGAAGAAGGACTCTTTATTTATTTATTTTTAAAAATTATTTATTTTCCAATTGAAGGATAATTGCTTTACAGAATTTTGTTGTTTTCTGTCGAACATCAACATGAATCAGCCATAGGTGTACATATGTTCCCTTCAAGAAGGACTCTTTAAATTTACGTCTGCCTGAGCTGCTGGTGGAATGAATCACAGAATTCAGTACAGGGTGGGAGAAGCATGGTCTAAGCTATAGGCAGGATCATAAAAAGAATTGAAGCTTGGACCCTATATTAGTTTCCCAAGATTGCCGTAACAAAGCACCACAAACTTGTGGCTTTAACCAACAGAAATTTATTCTCTCACATTTAGAGAGGCTAAAAGTCTAAAATCAAGATGTTGGCAGGGCCATGCTCCTGCTGAAGGATTCAGAGAAGAATTCTTCTTGCCTCCTCCCAGCTTCTGATGGTTGCCAGCAATCCTTGGAGATACTTGCAGCTATAACAGTCCAATCGCTGCCTCTGACTTCACATGGCCTTTTCCTCTGTGTCTCTGTGTTTCTCTGTCCAAATTTCCCTCTTGTTAAAAGTACACCAATCATGGGATTAGGGTTCACTCTAATCCAGTACGATTTTATCCTAATTAATTACATCTGCTAAGACTCTATTTCCAAATAAGGTTCACATTCTGAGGATCCAGGTGGACATGAAGTTTTGGGGGGACACTATTTGATTCAATACAGCCTGAGAACTTCAATGGGATACTCTCTAAGCTTGAAGCATGGACCTCATAGCCTAGTCTCTCCAAACCTGCAACCTCTGCTCTCCTGGGGCTCCCTCTGACCACTTCTGCAACTAACATGCTGGCCTCTGCGGGCACTGGGCCTCCTTTAACCTCCCTCCACCCCCATCCTCCCACCCCATCCCACTTACATATAGCCAATCTAAAGGTTCCCTCAAGTTCAGAGGGAGGGTCTTGCTTTGCTCCTGTCTATCACCATAGGGCAGAGATTCCATAAGACCCCCACCACCCAAAGTGACCACAGTGGCATGAAAATGCCTGAAGGCAAATGAAACGAAGAGAGGGAGAACACTGAGGACAGCAGTCCTTCTGTCCACTGTCCTGAATGTTCCAGCCCCTCCTACGGTGGAGTTCTGGCCCCTCCGCACTGGGAAGGGGGCACAGTTTGATTCTCCAGCAGTAAACCTCGGTGTCTGGTGTCATGGAGCAGGGCTACTCTCCTGCTGCTTAGGCCTGAGATTGGTGGAGCAGTGGAAGAAGAGAGAGTGGGTGAAATTAGAACACAAGACGACTTCACCCCCCCACCTGGTAGCCAGCGGAATGCTGTTCTGTTGGTTCCATGTGATGATTGAATTGCCTTTTCACTGAGGGATAAACAGATCTTTAAAAGGCAGGTAATATAAGCTAATGGCTTCAAGAAAATGCAGCCTATCAAAGGGACCATAAAAGAAAGTGGGGTTAATGGTTATGCTGCTAAGAATCTAGGGGGCAGCTCTCAATTTAATACTAAGAAAACCTCCCAGGTGCCTACTGCTGCTTGCTCCCGTTGTTTCTCTCAACAACCTAATAAACTGGCAGAAATCAGTCACCCCCACTTCACAGATGGGGATGTGGACCTTTGGAAATCTAATATGAACTAGCAGGAAATGGCTCCTTAAGAGTATCTACACAGTCCCTTTGGTTTACAGATGAGGAAAATGAGATCAGAAATGGTCACACACTGAGCGAAGGTTACACAGCTTATAAGATGCCCAACTGGAATTCAAATTTGTCTGACTCTGAGTCCAGGGCTCTTTATATGACACTGCGTGATGATGTGGTCTGTGGTTTGCTCAGGTTCCCACAGTTAGTGAGTACTAGAATGAAGACTTCAACCAGGTCTTCCAACTTCTGGGCCAGCCTCTTTCCCACTGTGTCCCTTGGGGTCTCAGCGGGAACCTGTACCCAGTCACCAGCTCAGTCTCCTTTTTGCTTCATCGTCATGGATGATCACTCCAGGACTTTTTTCCAGGAGCTAGGAGCCTGTGGGTCCAGGCAGGATGGGAGGCCCTGTGCCTAACCACTTGTTGGAAGGGTAAGTCCTGATCTTTACAACACAACCAGGCTAAGTTCTCAAATTGGGCCAGAACATTTGTTATTTTGCATCAACTCTGAACACTCAATAGAAGAGAAAAAGTGGGACACTTTGGAACTGGCTTTCCTATGTGCCAACAAAGTGCCATTATTTTAACTTTATTTGTGTGGTACAAATGAGAAAGAGATAAATGTCGTGTTCCAGCCAGAGTCTATTAGTGGGTATGGACTCCAACATGGAAAGACTGTGCAATCTGGCTGGGTAAGGAACAGGGAAGAGCTGCACCCAAGGATCTTGGCTCTTAAATTCCTGCTGCCTGGGATTTCTAAACTGTGAAGAAGATAAAAATGCACGTGGTATATTACACACCTACAGCCAGTTGCCTTTATATTTTTAAAATTACATATAAATTCTGATTGGGTAACTTTGGGCATGTTTCTCAATCTCTTTGGGACTTAATTTTCTCATCTGTAAAACTGAGACAATATCTGACCTCCCTGTTACACTATGTATTTTGGTGTTAGAATTAAATAAGAAAATGAATAGAAAATTGCAATTGTTCCACAAATGTTATTGATTATACATTATGTATTGTAAATACACAAAATAATTAGGCACTTAAGTAATCTTGCTTGCTTGCTTGCATAGTCGCTTCAGTCGTGTTCAACTCTCTGTGACCCTATGGACCATGGCCTGCCAGGCTCCTCTGTCCGTGGGATTCTCCAGGCAAGAATACTGGAATGGATTGCCATTTCCTTCTCCACCAGAGTAACCTAGATTCATGTTATAAGTATGTGTCTGCTGTGCTCAGTTGCTTCGGTCGTGTCTGACTCTTTGTGACCTATGGGCTGTAGCCCGCCAGGCTCCTCTGTCCATGGCATTCTCCAAGCAAGAATACTGGAGTATGTTGCCGTGCCCTCCTCCAGGGGATCTTCCCAACCCAGGAATTGAACCCATATCTCTGGCATGCTCCTGCATTGCAGGCAGGTTCTTTACCCACTGAGCCACCTGAGAAGTCTATAAGTATTTAATTCAAACTAAAATATATTGCCTTCATCTCCCTGATGTAACTTGTCCCATGAGATTCAATAGGAAAAAGGAAAGGAATGCTTAAGCCTCCATTCTTTTGTTTTGATTTAATACATTTTCACTGAAATACAATGTATCATATAGAAAATACTTGATTAATTTTTCCAAAGTGAACATGTTTACCATCAGCACCCAGACCAACAATTATTATCAACCCCTCGGAAGCCTACCCTAATATTCCTTCCCACTTACTACCATCTACTTTTCCCCAAAGTTACCATTACTCTGAATACTCATATTATTGACTAAATTTAACTGTTTGAACTTTGATAAACAGAATCATACAATATGTAAGCTTTGGGGTCTGGCTTCTTTCACCATTACATTAGTGGAATTCATCCAACACATGCTGTATAGCAGTAACATACTTGTTTTCATTGTTCTATAGTATTCCATTATGTGGAAATACCTTTATCCATTCTACTATTGACAGACATGTGCCTTGTTCTCAGTTTGCAGCTAACACAAATAATGGTTCACATGTATACAGATTTTTGTTGAAGATGTAACTGGGAGAGGAATACTGGGTTATAGAGTAGTGAGGGCTTAGCTTTATCAAATATTGGCAAATACGCCTCAAAGTGATTGTTATAATTTGTACCCAGACCAGAAGTGTGAGTTCCAATTACTACACATCCTTACCAGCACTTGATTTTTATTTTAAAGTGAGGTTACATTGGTTTATAACATTATATTTAGACTTCTGTAAATACTATAACGTACTTACCACCAAAAGCTTAGCTTCCATCTCTGTACAGTTGATGCCCTTTACCCATTTTGCCCTCTTCCCACCCCATTTCCATCCTGTTAACCCCTACTCTGTTCTTTGGATCTATGTTTTTGTTGTCACTTTCTTGTGTTTGTTCATTTACTTAGTTTGTTTTTAAATATTCTACATCTGATTGAAGTCATATGGTATTTCTCTTTTTCCATCTGACTCATTTCACTTTTACCATAATACCCTCAAGGTCCATCCATGCTGTTGTAAATGGCAAGATTTCACCTTTTTTTATGGTCGGAGAGTATTACTGAGGCTTTGCATGTTTTTATAAGTGGTAAGGCTAGTCATTTCTCTTATTTGTGAATATTTTTTCTTATTACTCTAGTTTGTTTTATTTTTTCAAGTGAATTTTGGAATAAGCTTCTTTGATTAAAAACAAAACTCTATATTTCTTATTGTGATCATATCGAATGTATAAACTAAATTAGGAAGAACTGACCTTTTTTTGAGAACTGATTTTTTATTTCTAAGTTTTGCTATCCCTTTCGGTTCTCACTTGGTGAGAAAGTCTGTATATTGTGATCATATCAAATGTATAAACTAAATTAGGAAGAATTGACCTTTTTTTGAGAACTGATTTTTTATTTCTAAGTTTTGCTATCCCTTTCGGTTCTCACTTGGTGAGAAAGTCTGTATATTGATCCTTCTTTCCTGATTAAGTTTTCTAAGGATTTACCTATCTTATTGTTCCAAAGACCTAGACTTGGGGATGTCCCTGGTGGTTCAGTAATTAAGAATCCACCTGTCAATGCAGGGGACACAGGTTGATTCCTGGTCAGGGAAGATTCCACATGCCATGGGGAAACTAAGCCCTTGCACCACAACTACTGAAGCCTGTGCACCTAGAACCCATGCTCCACAATAAGAGAAGCCATTGCAGTGAGAAGCCTGCACATTGCCAACTAGAGAGAAGCCCCCGTTAGCCACTAGAGAAAGCCCACACAAAGACCCAGCCAGTCAAAAATAAACAAATACAATTTTAAAAAAGAACTAGATTTGGGATTAATTTATTAGTACTGTTTATCTATTTTCTAATTCATTAATTTCTATTTTTATCATTAGTACTATTTCTGATAGCTTTCAATTTATTTTTGTATACTTTTTAATAACTTTTTGAGCACAGTGCTTAACTCATCTGTTTTTTATTCTCTTTTGTTATTTCACTATGATTTTCCTGACTACATTGATTTAGCTGTGTATTCGTTTCTTAGGGCTGCCGTTAAAAAATACTGTATACTGGGTCGCTTAGATAATAGAAATACATTGCCTCACAGTTCTGTAGGCAAGATGTCAAAGATCAAGTTGTTGGCAGGGTTAGCTTCTTCTAAACCTATAACACAGAGAAGTTCTACGCCTCTCTCTTGGCTTCTGGTGGTCTGTTGGCAACCTTCGGTGTCCTTGGCCTGCAGAAGCATCACTCCAAACTCTGCCTGTGTTCTCCCTGGGTGTGTCTTTGTGAAAAAAGTTCCCCTTTTCATGAGGACACTAGTCATGTTGATTTAGGGCCCACCCTTATTTTAATTTGATTACCTCTGTAAAGACCCCATCTCCCTAAAAGGTGATATTCCGAGGTACTGGGAGTTAGAACTTCCACATATGATTAGAGGGTGGGACACCATTCAGCCCATAACAGACTGTGTTCACAAATTTACATAAAAAGTATTTTCATTATTGTTGTTGCCTAAGACAGTTTTCCACTTCTATTTTTATTTCCCTCTTTGAGAGTTTAAGAGAGGCTTTAAAAAATTTCCACATGGAAGGAACTTTCTCCTTTCTATTTTGTTATCAGTGTTCAGTGAATTGTATAATATATAGTTTAATAGTTACAAAATGTTATCCAATTGCATCTAACTTTGAGAATTTATTGAAGATTTATTTATGGGTTAATATACAATTGGTTTCTATGAAAATCTCACAAATTTGGGGGAAAACAAAATTTTTATTCTTTGGTTACATGGTTTAATTAGTTCTATCTCATTAGTTACTTAAATATTCTTATTGTTGTTTTTGTCTTCTTGGTCTATTCTTACAGAATGAATTATATTCCTCTTCTACTTATATATGTCTGCCTATTTCTTGCATCTCTTGTAACTTCTGCTTTATAAATGTGGCAACTATATTATTTGGTGTATTGATATTTACAAATGTTGTCTTAGTCAAACTCATAAAATCAGAGTAGATTGGTTGTTACTAGGCACTGGGGGGTGGGGAAAATAGAAAGATCAAAGGTAGAAATTTTTTGTTATAAAATGAGTAAGTTCTGGAGTTCTCATATACAGCATGGTGACTATAGTTAAAATATCACATTGCATACTTGAAATTTGCCAAGATAGTAGATATTAAAAGTTCTCAGCACAAGAAGTAACTATGTGAGGTGACATGTATAAGCAACATTATTGCAATAACCATTTCATATCATATATATATATATATATATAGCATCATGCTATATACCTTAAAATTACACAATGTCATTTGTCAACTGTATTTCAGTAAAGTTGGAAGAAAATATTGTCTTTATTGAATTATACTCCTTAGATTATAATATATCCTCCTCCTTTTTGACTTAATGATCTTTATACTGAATGTCACCTTATCTGTCCTGTTGTTGTTCAGTCACTAAGCTGTGTCCAACTCTTTGCAACCCAATGGACTGCAGCACACAGGCTTCCCTGTCCTTCACCATCTCCAGAAATTTGCTCAGATTCATGTCCTTTGAGTCAGTGATGTTATCTAAGCATCTCATCCTCTGCTGCCCTCTTTTCCTTTTGCCTTCAATCTTTCCAGCATCAGGGTTTTTTCCAATGAGTTGGCTCTTCATATCTCATGGCCAAAGTATTGGAGCTTCAGCTTCAGCATCTGAATATTCAGAATATTCCAATGAATATTCAGAGTTTATTTCCTTTAGAATGGACTGGTTTGATCTCCTTGCTACCCGAGGGATTCTCAGGCATCTTCTCCAGCACCACAATTCGAAAGAATCAATTCTTCAGCACTCAGTCTTCTTTATGGTCCAACTCTCACATCTGTACATGACTACTGAAAAAAACCATAGCTTTGACTGTATGGATATTTGTTGGCAAAGTGATGTCTCTGTTTTTTAATATGCTGTCTAGGTTTCTCATAGTTTTCCATCCGAGGAGTAAGCATCTTTTAATTTAATGGCTGCAGTCACCAGCTGCAGTCACCATCCGCAGTGATTTTTTGGAGCTCAAGAAAATAAAATCTGCCACTGATTCCACTTTTTCCCCATCTATGAGGTGATGGGACCAGATGCCATGATCTTAGTTTTTTAATGTTGTGCTTTAAGCCAGCTTTTTCACTTTCCTCTTTCATCCCCATCAAGAAACTCTTTAGATCTTCTTCAATTTCTGCCATTAGAGTGGTATCATCTGCGTATCTGAGGTTATTGATATTTATCCCAGCAAACTTGACTCCAGCTTGTGATTCATTCAGCTCAGCATTTCACATGATGTATTCTGCATATAAGTTATATAAACAGGGTGACAATATATAGCCTTGTCATACTCCTTTCCCAGTTTTGAACCAGTCAATTGTTCCATGTCTGGTTTTGACAGTTTCTTCTTGACTTGCAGACAGGTTTCTCAGGAGACAGGTAAGGTGGTCTAGTATTCCCATCTCTTTAAGAATTTTCCACAGTTTGTTGTTATCCACACAGTCAAAAGCTTAAGCATAGTGAATGAAGCCCAAGTAGATGTTTTTCTGGAATTCCCTTGTTTTCTCTATGATCCAGCGAATGTTGACAATTTGATCTCTGGTTCCTCTGCCTTTTCTAAACCCAGTCTGTATATCTAGATGTTCTCAGTTCATGTACTGTTGAAGCCTAGCTTGAAGGATTTTGAGCATAACCTTACTAGCATGGGAAATGAGCACAATTATACAATAGTTTGAAGATTGTTTGGCATTGTCCTTCTTTGGGATTGGAATGAAAACTACATTTTCCAGTCCTGTGGCCACTGCTGAGTTTTCCAGATTTCTGACATATTGGGGGTAGCACTTTAATAGCATAATCTTTTAGGGTTTAAAATAGCTCAGCTGGAATTTCATCACCTCCGCTAGTCTTGTTTGTTGCTATGTTTCATAAGGCCCACTTGACTTCAGACTCCAGGATGTCAGGCTCCAAGTGAGTGACTATACCATGGTGGTTTTCCAGATCATTAGTATAGTATTTTTTTTGTACAGTTCTTCTGTGTATTCTTGCCATTTCTTTTTAATCTCTTCTGCTTCTGTTAGGGCCTTACCATATCTGTCCTTTATCATGTCCATGCTTGTATCAAATGTTCCCTTGATATCTTCAATCAAGGAGAGATCTTGAAGAGATTCTTGAAGAGATCTCTAGTCTTTCTCATTCTATCATTTTCCTCTGCTTCTTTGCAATGTTCACTTAAGAAGGCCTTCTTATCTCTCCTTGCTATTCTCTGGAACTCTGCATTCAGTAGGGTATATCTATCCTGAACTCAAGCTTATCTGATATTG
Organism: Antilocapra americana; assembly: GCA_007570785.1. NCBI lineage: Eukaryota > Metazoa > Chordata > Mammalia > Artiodactyla > Antilocapridae > Antilocapra > Antilocapra americana. Next base: position 5,917,637 of record ML663025.1, read on the forward strand.
AGATAAGTATCTTTGCTTTCTTTGTGTGTATATTTCCCTGGTGCATATTTGTTTTTCTGTGGTTTTGTTTTAGATGTATTTCTTACATATAACATAGGGTTGGGTTTGCTTTGTGATTCATTCTTAAAATCATTTTATTGCAATAAAATTTACTCCAATAACAGATCAAATATGCGTGGTCTTTGTTCTATCATATTAATTTTACTATGTTGTGATTGGATACCTCTAGTTTTTTAAAAAATCTTTCATTATGTAAGATTAAATATTACATATTTAATTCAATATTTCATTATGTAAGATGTAAGTTATTTTGTGTCTTATTACTCTGATATTTAGAAAGATTCATATTTTTGTTTTAACAGTTGCCTTTACAAGTATCAGTTCAGTTGCTCAGTTGTGTCCGACTCTTTGCGATCCCATGGTCTGCAGCATGCCAGGCTTCCCTGTCCATCATCAACTCCTGGAGCTTATTCAAACTCATGTTCATCGAGTCGGTGATGCCATCCAACCATCTCATCCTCTGTGGTCCCCTTCTCCTCCTGCCTTCAATCTTTCCCAGCACTGGGGTCTTTTCCAGTTAGTCAGTTCTTCACATCAGGTGGCCAAAGTATCAGAGTTTCAGCTTCAGCATCAGTCCAGTGAATATTCAGGACTGATTTATTTTAGGATGGACTGGTTGGATCTCCTTGCAGTCCAAGGGACTCTTCTCCAACACCACAAGTTTGGTATCATTTTAACGCCCTTAGCTCTCTATCCCCTTAGTTATTTCTTTACCACAAGCAATAATGGAATGATTGTATTTTCTTTCCTTCCCTTGTCATATTTCTTAGTTTTCCTACATAGCTCAGAGATGAGGCCACCAGTGATAATCAATAAACATTGATTAACTGCTACACTTTTCTAAAAACAAAATACACACTCAATGTCTAGAAAAAAAATCTTCCTTCTCTTTCATCCTCTGCCTGAATATCTTATGCTGGCTTGTCTAGAACCAGCGGCCAATCCTGTTTGAAAACATTCTCCCTGGACCTAAAGACAGGAATCTAGACCTTGGAAAGTGAGAATTGCTGTATGTAGGAGCACCTGTCACATCCATGTTCTCCTCTTTGATCCAGCTCCTGATTTCTCCATTGCCCAGCCTCTGGGCAATCAAAGCAGCAATAAAACCAGCAATCAGTGGGAGTAACCAGGACTGGATCTCAAAACTGTTCCAGGGACCTGGCCCTCATCAAGTACAAATGTTACAAGATGGAAAGGACTAGAGGTACAAGTCAGGAAATAGAAGTAAGTTTTAGAGACACACCTGATTACCGGAATGAGTCTGCAAACAATAAATGCTGGAGAGGGATCAGAGAAAAGGGAACCCTTCTACATTGTTGGTGGGAATGTAAATTGGTACAACTACAACCACTATGGAGAACAGTATGGAGGTTCATTACAAAACTGAAAGTAGAGTTGCAAATATGATCCAACAATCCCACTCTTGGGCATATATCTGGACAAAACCATAATTTGAAAACATACAAGTACCCCAACGTTCACAGCAGCACTATTTACAATAGCCAAGGTATGGAAGCAACCTAAATGTCTGTTGACATAGGAATGGATAAAGAATATGTGGTACACATATACAATGGAGTATTACTCAGTCATAAAAAAGAATAAAACAATGCCATTTGCAGCAACATGGATGGATCTATAAATAGAAGTTACCATATTAAGTGAAGTAAGTCAGACAGAAAAAGACTAATATCATAAGATATCACTTGTATGTCAAATCTAAAAAAAAAATGATACAAATGAACTTATTTACAAAACAGAAAAAGACCTACAGACTTTAAAAACAAACTTATGGTTACCAAAGTGGAAAGGTAGAGGGGAGGGATAAATAAGGAGTTTGGGATTAACATAAACACACTACTGTATAGCACAGGGAACTCTACTCAATATTCTGTAATAATCTAAATGAGAAAAGAATTTAAAACAGAATGGACATATGTGTGTGTGTGTGTGTATATATATATATATATATATATATATATATATAACTGAATCACTTTGTTGTACACCTGAAACTAACATGACATTATGAATCAACTACACTCCATTATAAAATAAAAATTAGAAAAGAATGAGCCCAAAGCCTGCATGCATGACCTATTTCAACTGCCTTACCTACCTATAGGATGACCACTGGTCTTGATGAACAGTTTTGCTTTGTGTCTGTTGAGCCAAAGGATTTCAGTTTGGATAACAAATTATAGACTCAGCTCATCCCGAAACCACGTATGATTGATAAAGGGGCCAGGTAGTCTTGGTCTTCGTTTTCATCATGATTGGAAACCATACATGATCTGCCATTGACTAGCTGTCTTTCTGGCTAAGTTCAGTGTCCTAACTTGTAAAATAAAGACAAAAAGAGAGTGAGTTTATTGAGCTCAAAAGTCTCTTTTGTTAGTACATCAGAAGTGTAGTTTTACACAGTTTCATCATTTTTTTCATTAAGATCAAATTATTTAGGTCATGGCTACTTTAAGAGTCAGAATCAAAACAGGCAAAAAAGCAATCAGTTGTGTGATTATATGCAGACAACAAGCACCATTATTACTGCAAGAGGCTTTCTGGCACTTTCCTTTAGAAAAAAAAAAGAGAGAATTAAACATTCTATTGATTTTTAGAGTTAGGTTCATAGAAAGGTCTTTTCCACCAACGCAGTGATGTGTACAAGGTATGCGGTGTCCCTGAGGACAGCAAGTCCTGCTTGACAGGAACTAGGATTTGAGAGGGATGGTTCACGTGTTCACAAAAATCTGCTGCATAAGAGTTTCAGGCAAAAGCCAATATGTGGGAGGCTCTGAGGGCCTTAATTAAAAGGTCAATCAATTTTTTCCAAGGTAATTTTATAGTGTGCATTAGAAGAATTCATGATCTGTTCTCTCCATTTGGGTGGAGTTCAAACCTACTGGAGCACATGGTCCTGGGTCTAAGGAACAACAAGTAACAAAAGATACTCATTAGACAAAGTTGCATCAACCTGACAGACATTGAAGTCCACCCCCACCACTAACTTCTTCATTGCAGTCCACCCCCACCTCCAACTTCTTTTAGAATCTACCTTTAAGGGGAAAAGTCTCTTGGTAAGACTCAGAGCTTTGGACTCTCCTGTTTGGGAAAATTTTTCTAAGTATCTCAGTATATATCCCTTCTCTCGAATGAGTTGGTCATTTGCCTAATTCTTCTCTAGATGCTGCCACCCCTTCAGACCAAGAGTCAGCAAACTTTTTCTGTAAAGGGTCAGGTAGCAAATATTTCAGATTTAGCAAGCCATATGATCTCTGTAGTAACTGTTCAACTCTGCAGTTGGAACATAGATAATACCTTAACAAATGGGCATGGCTGTGTTTTAATATAATTGTATTCATGAACACTAAACTGGAATTTGAATTTCTTATGATTTTTATGGGTCATGAAATGTTACTGTTTTGAATTTCTTTCAACCATTTGACAATATAACAATTGCTGTTAGCTGGCAGGTTGTATAAAAACAAGTGAACCAAACTGGGCCCATGGGCCATAGCTTGCCAAACTCTCTTCTATATCATAAACAACTTGAGGACAGGGAGTCAGTCATAATCATCTTACTATCTCCTAGGATTTCACTCAGTATCGGACACTTTTGAGGCATCCAAAATGGTAAAGGAAGAAGTGAGCAATGGAGACCATGAAAAACACAGCAGCTGCATCCATCACACTATAAAATAAGCCCTTCACATTGTTCTGTGTATGGGTATTGGAAGGCAGGATGTGTAAGAGCTAATAGTATCATTTTGGAGTCAGAAAGACTTGGGTTTTACTTGCAGGTCCACCATTTTCTGGCTTGGGCTCAGGCAAGCAAATGAACATCTGGATGCATTTATTTTTTTTTTTGTAAATAATAGAAAAACAACCAATGGTGGTTTGAACATAGCAGATATTCATTGTCTTACTTATCAAGAAGCCTAGACATAGGGGTTCCAAGGCTTGTTCGGTGGCTCAACAATGTCACTGAGGTCACACAGTTTATATTGTGACTGTCTATATGGGACAGTCACAAGTGGCTGTCCCAGTTTTAAGCATATTTGCATGTTTAAGCCAGGAATTTGAGGACAGAAGCAGTGCCAGCTCAGTCTCCTCTTATCCTGCTATCAGGAGGCCATTGTCTTATCTAGAACATTCCAAGCAGATATCATTTACATTCTCCTTGTGCAGACATGGGCTGTGTGGCAAAGGAGATGAGCCTTTACTGCAGGAAGCAAGGTAAGATGGAATTGGCAGTGGTTTGGAGAGACCTTTAACAGTGTCCCTCTCACAGTCCATTGTGAGGACAAATGAGGCGATGTGTGAGAAGCACTGACACATGAGTACTCAGTCAAATGCAGCTACCATTATCAGCAGGACAAACAATAGTTTCAAAACCCTAAAATATAATCCATACACTGTCAGTATGAAAACTGTAATTTCTCAGACGAAGTTAGAAAGCCTCCATACTCTCATTTCACTGTAATTACATACAGTTAAAATTGATGAATATTGAATTGGAAGAGAGAGAGAATGTGTATGTGTATATTGGGTTATTGACTTATTTTATACTATTCTATATGTACATGGAGCTATATATACACATATATACGCATTAAAATTAAATGAGAAAAACCTGGTGATGCCAGGTATGCTCCACATCTGGCTTGTTAAATTAGATAACTCAGTCACTTTCCCCAGGCTTAAAATCTGAGTCATCCTTCCCTCTCTTTTTGCCTTCCCTTGCCAGTCAATAAGCCCTATAGATTTTTCACTACAATATGTCTCATATTTGTTCTCTATTTTCCAGAATCCAAGCACAACCTTTATCACCTCTTGTCCAGATGACTTCAATAGACTCCTAAGTATTTTTCTGTCCCTAGTTGCTCTGTCTGCTACCAAACCAGTCCATTCCCTCCTTCTTCCCAGAGTTATCTTCTGGAAGCAAAGCTCTGACCATGTCATTTTCTTGCTCAAAAATCTTTCAATGGTTTACCAATGCCTTCAAATTTCAAACTCCTCATGTTATTCAAGGTGTTCCTGACCTGTCCCCAGCCTCCTTTCTTGCCCTTTCTTCTCCTCACTCTCATGCACAATACAGCTCACTTAGAACTTGCCTTCTATTCTCTGAACCAACCCCTTCCCCATCTCCATGCATCACTGCTCACATTGCTCCATCTCTGCTTTTCCAGATATAGGAATGATAGGTAGTTTCCATTTTAAGTAACAATGAAACTCTGCTTGTGGGTGACTACAAGAAGTTTGGAATTTTATGGGCTATAATTTGTGTAAAACTGTCTGATTAAATCAATAAACAGTCAATAATTGCCTCTGATGTGTTTCTAGTCCAGAGATAGTCAAATGTGCTGATGATCTACAACTTAGGATTGAAATGCCCCATCCATCAAATGAGTTGGGAAGGAGACACCTGATTCAGGCCAGCAGGCTCAGGATCTGTACATTGCAAGGACCCGGTTAGAGTTCAGCTTGGTTCTCCCTTTATAGAGGTGTCAGAAGGCTTTTGTATGGCAGAGGGTTGGAGTTTTCTGTGCTGGTCCAGGTGGTGTAATGGTAAAGAATCCTCCTGCCAGTGCAGGAGACATAAGAGACGTGAGTTCAATCCCTGGGTTGAGAAGATCCCCTGGAGAAGCAAATGGCAACAAGCTCCAGTATTCTTGCTTGGACAATCCCCATGGACAGAGGAGCCTGGTGGGCTACAGTTGATGGGGTTGCAAAGAGTCAGCAACGACCCAGTGACTAAGCAAGTGCACGCACACACACACAAATCAGGAAGGGAGCCACTGCATTTGCTGTGACAAATGTGCCATTCTGTTGTCTAGTTAATTTTCCCAACAGCTGTGTGAGGTAGGCATTCTCATCATCTCTGTTTTCTAGTGGAGATGAAAGATTCAAAGATGAGTAAATACTTAAGGTCACAATGCTGGGGTGTAAAACCAAGTCTGTCTGACTCCAACATTTTCTGTAGTTATCCAGGATTACACAGCAGGTAAATGACTAAATTTGGATCAGCTTCCATCAAGGATGCCACAGAATGCATTTGTGCAGGGGAAAAGAAACTGGGCCAGATGAACCGGGGAAATCTCTCCCAGTGAGGGGATTCTAAGAGTCCATGCTCGTGGGATGGGCCATCAGAAGAGGGCTCATCCTCACTTCAGCTGTTGTAGGACTTTTCTTCATTCAGATCTGATATGAAATTCAAGCAGAAGAGCTCAGCCATCACCCTTCACATGACTTCAGTTTCAATGTATTTACTTTCAGCATCAACCTCACTCCCATATTTCAGCACTTTGCTGTTCAGTCACTCAGCTGTGTCTGACTCCTTTACAACTCCATGGACTGCAGCATGCCAGGCTTCCCTGTCTTTCCCTATCTCTCAGAGTTTGTTCAAACTCATGTCTGTTGAGTCAATGATGCCATCAAGCCATCTCATCCTCTATCACTTCCTTCTCCTTCTGCTCTCAATCTTTCCCAGCATCAGGGTCTTTTCCAACGAGCAATGCCACTCCCCATGATGTATGGTTTCATGTTTGTATGATGACATGAAGTTGCTCAGTCATGTCCGACTCTTTGTGATCCAATGGACTATAGCCTACCAGGCCCCTCCGTCCATGGAATTTTCCGGTCAAGAGTACTGGAGTGGGTTGCTGCTTCCTTCTCCAATGTTTGTATGACTAATTCTTAAAAGCAGATCACAAAAACTAGACAGTAGTAATCAGTTCTTTTCCTCTTTGTGAACAAGTGTAACTCCAGGTTTTCCTATGTAAAAGACAATCACATAATTTATTAGGCTAGAGATTGAAGTTTGGTTGATCTAGACTAGGTTCAGTTAGGCTTGACTCCAGGCCATGGATTCAGTTCAGGTCTGTTTCACCTAGTTCTCAGTTCTCTGGGGCCAGCTTCTGGGGCATGTCTTCCTGATGGCAATGAAAGAAGCACAAAGGAGGGTAAAAACCCAGTCACCCAAGACATCTCAAGCCTCTTCCTGAATCACATCCTCGAATTTCCCAATGGCCAAAAAGTTATGTGGGGACTTCCCTGTGGTTTGGTGGTTAAGAATACACCCACCAGTGCAAGGGATCCACCCCTTGTCTGGGAAGATTCCACATGCCACAGGCCAACTAAATCTGTGTGCCACAGTTACCGAAGCCCATACACCTGGAGCCCATGCTCTGCAGTGCGAGAAGCCACTGCAGTGAGAAGCCCGCGCACTGTGACTAGAGAGAAGCCTCTCTTGCCATGACAAGGGAAAACCCATGAGCAGCAAGGATAACCCAGGGCAGCCACAAAATAAGTAGCTAAATAAAAATTAAAAGCTTGTCAATGCATACACACACATACAATATACACGTATATGTATGTATATACACACATACATGTGTGTCTCTACGTGCATGGGTGCTTACATGTACATTTGTACCCAAATTGGCACACAGCTGCTGCCGTCACAGCAGCCACAGACCACACTCTATCTCAAGCCACACTGACTGCCCGGGAGCTGTGGGCTTCTTGACTCTTACACGTCTTTTTTGGAAACAGATAAAGAAGTCATTCACAACCTGTGGTCGAATAGAAGCCTCTCCTCTAGGGTGTCTCCCTTTACCTGACACCCAAGACCCCAGAATCAGCCCCAGGAATGTGGCCAGGGAATTGAGTTGTGCAGCTTGAGTCTTCAAACAGAAGAGACAGACTTTGGGGGTTTGATCCACCAGCCAAACATATAAGACACAAAGGAGGAGGCACATCGTCAGCCACGATTCAGTAGCTGAACCCCTCAGCCTCGTTGTCTGTTTTAACTACTGTTTACAATCTGTTGTGTCTCTCTGTTGTTTGGAGGGAAGGGTTGGGGTCTCAGTCAATCTCTCCCTCTTTCCCTCAACTTTTCTATGACTACTTCCCTGAGTGCAAAATGCCTACTCCCTTACATGCCTTCAATTCTTCACCTTCTTTTTCATTTCCTCCCATTTCTTCCTGTCTCTGCTTCTTTGTAATGATAGCTACAAATACTTGTGGGAAGTTTCCTAATTATTTAACACATTTGTAGTCAGTTTCCAGGACTTGATGAGCGTGCCACTCTGGATTCCTAAGAGCTCTCCAAGAAGGTAGGCCTCTCACCTTCCCCACCAGCCCTGGTCCTCGGGGGTTTAACATTTACTGGTTCTCTCATCACCTCGCCCCGTAATTTACCAGTCTGATTTATCACACATGACTGAAGGCCTAGAACCTAGGTTCAGAACAGGTTTCAGCTGCATACTTTGAAATTAAATGGCACAGCTCTAATTTGGGGCTTCTTATTTCACGTGCACGTGTGCATGCTAAGTCACTTCAGTCATGTCCAACTCTTTATGACCCTGTGGACTGTAGCTTTCCAGGCTCCACTGCCCATGGGATTCCCTAGGTAAGAATGCTGGAATGGGTTGCCATGCCCTTCTCCAAGGGATTGTCCCAACCCAGGGATCAAGCCCTCTGTCTTACGTCTCCTGCTTTGGCAGGCAGGTTCTTTACCACTGGCACCACCTGGGAAGCCCCCCTTATTTCATGTATGGCACCAGAAACCCAAACATCCTTTCTCCTGCTTGCTTTTGTGTGTGTGTTGGTGTATTCCTAACAAAAGTTTAAATTCCTAAAAATTTAATTATTCTAAAAAATCTTGACTTTAGACAACTTCTGTAGCTAGTAGAGTAAGCCAACAAAATTTTATTGTGTAAATTTACTTACTATGTGTAAGATGTTGGTCTGGAGTAGGTTGGGGCAAATTATAGCCCATGGTTTTTGTAAATCAAGTTTTGTTGGAACACAGCCACATCATTTTGCTTATGTATTGTCCACAGTGACTTTCAAGCCAAAACGCCAGAGTTGAACACTAGCAATAAAGATCATATGGCCTACAAAGCCTAAAATATTTATTATTCAGTCATGGTCTAGCCACTGGACTGTTGGCTGCAAGCCGTCTGAAGAATCTCACTGGTTCTCGTGGCATTCACTGCAAACATTGCTGTTGCTGTTGTTTAGTCACTAAGTCGTGTCTGATTCTGGTGACTCCTAAATCTACAGCTCTCTTCGGACCTCTCTCCCAAGTTCCAGAGTGACATTTGCAACACTTTTTAGACAGCTCTATGTGCCATCCCAATATTCTACTGACTTCTCAAGCCCAGTCTCCCCATATGAACCTCTCTTTTCATGGTGTCATCACCAACAGATCCTGGGTCTCAATCACCTGGGAGATAACTTGGATCTTCCCTGTCCCTCAGCTGCACATGTAACCACCACTACTGCATCTATGTATCTCCAGATCTGCCTCCCTTATGTCATCCTTGCTGCCACACTCCCCTAGCCTCCTGCCTACGCCAGAGCAGACGTTTCCCCTCTCCATCCCTGGGCTCACCTCAGACCCAGGGATGAGGACTGACCAAACTGAGGCACAAAAGAAGCACATGATACACAACTTTTCATATGATTTGGGAGAACAACCCTTATACTTCGAAAATAATAAGAGTCAACACTTACAGAGCACTTACTATGTTTCAGGTGCAATTTTATGTAATTTGTGTAGTTCAACGCCTTTGATCCTCATAACAGTCCTACGAGTTAGACACTCTTACTATAACATCACCAACTCCATGGACCTAAATTTGAGCAAACTCTGGGAGATAGTGAAGGGCAAAAGAGCCTGGCATGTCCACGGGGCTGCAAAGAGTTGGACGCGACTTAGCGATTGAACAACAACAAAAAACAGCAACTATCACATATCCATTTGACAGATGAAGACTTTGAGGCTTGATGACATTGAATAACTTGCATAAGGTCACAGGGAAACAAGGAGAGGAGCTGAGATGCAAACCAAGACAGAAGGGCTCCAGAGTTCATGCTCTTAACCACCGTGCTACACTGCCTCTGCTGAGCCCAAAGCTTTATTTATTGTGCCAGAATCACCAACATGGAACCACAAGTCAGTCTGGGTGACAGCTTCTTTACAGCCTGGATGACTCCTAAGAAAAATGTAGGTTATTCTGACCCAAAGGACCTTATACTGGTACTCCAGGAGAGGGGCTGCCCAAACCCCAGGCCTCTCCTTCTGGTGTGGAAGTGAGGCCCAGTGGCTCAAGACAAAGATGAAACCCAGAAACCCCAGAGCTTCATTTGTGAGAGAACAGCATTTCAGAATGTGGCTAGAATAGTTAGGACAATTATAACCCTTAAGCAGACTTTCTCCTGCATTTGTCTGTGATAAAATCCATTACCAAATTGTCTTTCTGCTCCCTAATCTGTCACTCTTCAAGCTTTTATCATGAATAGCAACACTTAAATATTCAGCAAGTGCCCTGCAGAGCATTAAATACCAAAAGCACACATAAAGGTCATGGTCTCAAAGCCCTCCCTACTCCTGGGAATTTACAGTTTAAGAGGCAAGACCCCAAAGCTGAACCTCATATGACATGGCCTAAATATGTAGAAAGAAATTATTTCTTGCCACATTTTTTTTCAATTTTGACTTTCTTCTGTCTTTGTTGGGTATTGCCAAGAGGAAAAGGCAGGTAAAATGACATAATTAATTCATCTGAACAAAACATATTAAGAATCTACTCTGTCCAAAGCTTTATGCTTGGCACAGAAAGTAACAGAAGTGCCAGATAATTCCTACCTTCTTCTTAAGTTTCTATTGAGCAGAGAGATGAGTTATATAACTTCATAAATATAGTACCATATTATTGCCCCAAAAAAGGTATACACAAGGGAAATAATAATTAAAGCCACTCATTGAGCCCCTGCTATATGTTAGAAACTTTATGTTTAGTGTTGCAAGCCTTCTGACATCTCAAAAGATCTTTACAACAGCTCTGCAAGGCTGGGATATTATTAGCCCCACTTTACAAATGAGGAAACTGAGGCTAAGAGAAGTTGAGTAGCCTGCCCTAGAAGTGGAAGAGCTGGGATTCAGATCCAAGTCATTTGGACTCTGGGCTTCCCGGGTGGCACTAGTGGTAAAGAACCCATCTGCCAATGAAGGAGACATAAGACATGTACGTTCAATCCCTGGGTTGGGAACATCCCCTGGAGGTCATGGCAGCCCACTCCAGTATTCTTGCCTGGAGAATCCCCATGGACAGAGGAGCCTGTCCTCTGGGCTACAATCCACAGGGTTTCACAGAGTTGGGCACAACTGAAGTGACTTAGCATGCATGCACACACATTCAAACTCGAAAGCCCATAGTAGGGACACTGTCTGAGCTCCTTTTTGTCCCAAACAGTGAATAGAATATTAATAAGGATGATATGGGCCAGTCAGGCAGAGGGAAGAGCCTGAGGGTGAGCTGGGGGTGCAGAAAACTGTGAGGGATGTGCCTTGGGTAGAAGGGTGAGGGAACGTGGTGGATGTAAGTCATAAAGGCAGGTTGGGGTTTTGACTGGATATTATGGAGAGTCTATCATTTGATGGCTGCTGGCCAACCAGAATGGTGGCTTCTCCAGAGGACACTGCATTTGGGGACAAAAAAAACAGCCTCAGAAAGCTCTGACTTTTTCTGATTTTAAGCCAAATCATGCTCATCTCTCTCAGCACTGCTCCTGTAACCTTTTTTAGCACAACCAAATCTTCAGCAATTTGGGGTGAAGCAAACGTGGTCATTCAGGACAAGTCACTTGTCCTTGCAAGGGGCCTTCATGCTCTGGTGACAGAGATAGTTGGCACGCGGCTGCCCTCCAGCTAACCACTTCTCCCTCTGAGAAGAGTAGTTATTGCCTTGCATCTCTGCCTCATAAAAGGGGAATGGAATTGGCTGTGGGCAATCTGTTGGGATTGGTCTGTGGCATGTTGCATTACTGTTTGAAGTATGGCCTTCAGAAAGTGTGCTTCCATTTGTTGTACTTTATTATGATCAGAGACTCAGCTTCAAACAAAAGAAAGAACAGAGTTTGAACTCTACTTATTGGATGAAAAGAAGGGGACATGCAGGGGTAGGGCAGAAAGCAAATTGTGGAAGAGACTCAATCCATATTTTCAATAACAGTAGCCATTTAAACACTGCTCAGATGATGTCTGATGAGCAGGAAGACTCGGGGTCACCTGAGGAAGGAGCATGAATCGAGGAGACAAATCTGCACACAATAGCAACCACAAAGGTCAAAAGGGTTCAGATTAGAATCGTAGCTGGAAGGAACAATGGAGATTAGCCTCTCAATTTTTAATATTTTATTTATTTTTCATATTAGAGGATAATTACTTTACAATATTGTGATGGTTTCTGCCATGCATCAACATGAATCGGCATTACATGTACATATGTCCCTTTCCTTTTGAACCTCCCTTCCACCTCCCTTCCCATCCCATCCCTCTAGGTTGTCATAGAGCACTGGTTTGGGGTTCTTTTAAAACTGGAGCAGCTAAAGCCCAGGGGGTGCAAAGACTTAGTCGAAGCCACACAGATGGTGAGCAATGGGACAAGGTTTGAAGAATCTTGCTTTCCAGTCCTGGGTTTGTTTGACATCAAGCTGCCCTCTAGAAGAATGTGACTGTGAGCAAACAGTAAATGTTTTAAGATGTCAGAAACCTGGGTGTGGGTGTAAAAGGCCAAGGATGGCTTCAAGGAGGACACGGAGTGATGTGAAATGGGTGGAAAGCAGAGGGCATTGTAGCTAAAGGGGGAATGCCCTCTACCTGCCCAGAATGTGCCAAGCCTGGCATCTCGGTGACAGAAAAAGAAGTAAGCAGATTCTTGTGGCCAAAATAAATTGCTACAGCAGTAAAATTAAATCCCCTTTCCGGAAGAAATGGAAACCTTTGTAAGAGATGAGAAATCTAAACCTTTGTGCCCCAGCTTAACTGATTTAAAAAACCAACAGCTCCTTGCAAGGTTGAAGAGAGAAGGAGGAAAATACTAGGCTTGCCTCCTCACTTAAAGGAAGAGGATTTTCCTGCTGGCAGCTACACACATCTATGAAGCACCCAGAGGGCTGCATCCCCAGTAGGGTGGCCAGAGCTGAGACAACTCCCCCCAAAACCTCGAGGGGCCAGGTTCAACTTCCCCTGAGCCTGACCTGTTCACCAATGGGCGACAGGAGCTCAAGAGACCTGAGTCACCCTTGCTAATCATTTCATTTCATTGGCCCACAACAAATCTCCCTCAGCCGGAATGGGATGCAACCTCTAAAACAATGCAGGTGAAGACAGCAGCTACCGTGGAGAAGCATTTATATGATGAATCTGGATGAAAAGTGTAGAACCCACGCCCAAAGCAGGATGACAACAGCGATGTAAACCATACACAAAGAGGAGTCAAGACTGAAAAGAAACACTAATGCCATTGTGTCCAGTTGGTGGGATTATGGATGCTTTTATAAATCTTTTAAAATAATCTTATTCTTTTAAAGTTATTTATTTATTTATGGCTGTGCCGCGTCTTTGGTGCTGCACACAGGCTCTCTCTACTTGCAGTGCGAGGGCTTCTCGCTGTGGTGGCTTCTCTTGTTGCGGAGTGTAGGCTCTGGAGTGTGGGCTCGGTAGGGATGGTGCACGGGCTTAGTTGCATGTGGACTCCTCGCAGGGCAGGGATCAAGCCCGTGTCCCCTGCATTGGCAGGTGGATTCCTAACCACTGGGCCACCAGGGAAGTCCTAAAACAATTTTTATTACAATTACATGTGATTTAAGAAAAGATAAATACATTATGCAATACTTTTATCAACTGTGCTTGCTTCTCTCTGCAACCCACTCCCAGCATATACGGAGCCAGTTAAGGAAGTAGGCGATGTTTTCTTCAGCACTCACTCCCCTCTCCCAATGCCCTCTCCCTAATATCCTCATTTTATACCCTGTATTATCTCTCTCAGGCCTAATTCCTTAACCATTATCACAGATTCCTGACTTCTCCCTCTCCTTCTTCCTGCTCCCTACCTTACCAAAATATTTCCTAGTATTGAAGCTGTCCCCCGTGTTCAGCAGTGCAGCAGTTAACCTGGTGAAGGAAGGTGTTCATAGAGGTAGGTTGTTCTCCAGGACAATATTAATATATTTGCTTAATAGCTGGATAATCTCCAAAGACAGACGCTGTCAGTTCCTTCTGTCTTTGCACACATATGCTACTCCCTCACCTTAGAACTGTGCGGGCCTTGGTGAACTGCTTGACCAATATAATGAAGTGGAAGTAACATTCTGGGTTTCTGAGATCAGGTCATAAGAAATCTTGCAGCTTCCTCCGGGCTCTCTTGGAACGCTCACTCTTAGGATACTCTCTTCCGGCAGTCAGCTGCCATGTGATGAGAAGTCCAAGCCACAGGAAGAGACTAAGTGTAGATGGTCCAGTCTAGTCAACAAGCATGACATCAACTGTCAGACATGAGTGCAACTTTTTGGACATCCAGCCCAGTCAAGCCTTCAGATGACTGCAGCCTCGGCCTGCATAGGACTAAAACTGTATGAGACCTCAAGTGAAAGGCATCCAGCTAGCTCATTCAGTCCACATAACCAACAAAAATAACAGCTTGATGTTTTAAGACACCAAGCATGAGGGTGGTTTCTTTTTTAATGTATCAGTAGACAAGGAGAACATTTTAAAATACTTTTTTTTAGGCGGGATAACAAAACTTCAGTTTCGATAGTCCTTGATTTGGTGAAAGACTCTGAGCAGGACTGCTTTTCTGTTTGGGTGCAAAGGCATTGAAGAAAATGAGAATGATACGATGAAGGCAAAGCTCCTGAATCAAGAGAGCAGGGAGTAAGCAAGGGAAGCAAGAGAAAGCCCTCCAGTTTGATTAGAAGGTACGGATCCCTAAGGAGGATGGTGGTCAATAGAGCTGGCTGGAAAAGTGGGAAACTGGCCCTCGAGCAGGTCTCCCAGGATGGTCGCCCTCTGAACCACATGATCAATATGTCCCTGAAGCCAAAGTTCAATGTGATCTATGTTCTCTGCCACAGACCAGTCACTGATTGCTTTGCTGAGAGAATGCAAGAATCAAGTCTAAATAAATCCCCAAGGAATTCAAACTGCCCATCTTTCTGTGTATAAATCATGGCCCTCAATGCATTTATGAGCTGTGGCAAAATCTACCACCCATTAAAATTGATGATGGGCCCATGAAAATGCTATTAGGTGGGAAAAATGGTTATAGCTCAGAGTTAATGGGTGAGAGAATCAATCCCAAGAAACTTCTTGGAAAGGGCTGAAGTTGGAGCTGGACAAGGGCTATAGGTATGGTTTCCAAAATATGAGCTGACCTAGATCCTAACACTGCTGGTAAATACAGCGTGAACTTGCAAAAATCAGTCTCCCTCACTGAGACTCAGTTTCTCCACCTGCACAAGGTAGAGTATCTCTGAGGTTGCTTTAAGCTCTGATATTTCATGATTCTAAGGGAGAGTGACATGTTACATGAACGGGAGAAAAGGGGTGACGTAGGACCTGACTCACACATGCGCTGTCAACTCTAAACACATCCATGGAATTCTGACCAAGTCCTGATGGCATCAGTGTTTGGGGGTGCAGTGCATGACTTAGTGCTTGGCTGAGAGTAAGACTAAACCCCAGATTTCTACAGAGGTGACTTTTCCCCAGAACATCTGGAGACCGCGAGCCCACGTTTCTCCCTGTACATCTCATTCCAGAGGTCAAGCTCCATTACTGCATGCTTCTATGTGATGAGTTCAGATTTAGCCTCATGCATAAAACACTGTCATGATTCACTAGGAGAGGGGACATTTTTGTCAGATTTTCTGCTCTGCCTCATCAGGAATGTAACATAACTTCTTTTCAGTGCACCATAAATTTACTTCAATGAATCAAAAAAGCAACTTCTCGTCGATATTTAAATAGGTCACTAAGAGCCTGTATTTTACTACAATCTCCCAACTTACGATGGTCTGACTTGTGATTTTTTTTTTAACTTTACAATGGTTGCAAAAATGATACAAGTGGACTTCCCTGGTGGTTCAGTGGTTGAGAATCCATCTGCCAATGCAGGGGACATGAGTTTGATCCCTGGCCCAGGAAGATCACACATGCTGTGGGGAAACTGAGTCCGTGTGCCACAGCTACTGAAGCCCTCATGGTCTAGAGCCTCTGCTCTGCAACAAGAGAAGCCACTGCACAAAGAAGCCCACACATCTCAACTGGAGAGTAACCCCTGCTCACTGCAACCAGAGAAAGCCCATGCACAGCAATGAAAACCCAGCACAGTGAAAAAATATGCATTTTTCAAAATTCTAAAAAAATAAATTAAAAATCAAATGGGATTGGTAAATATGTTTTTAAAAAGCAAGACACATTCAGCAGAAACCATACATTAAATTTTGAATTTTGATCTTTTCCCAGGCTAGCGATATGCTGTAGGATGCTCTCTTGTGACGCTGGACAGAGGCAGCGAGCCACAGCTCCCAGTCAGGCACGCTATCACAGGGATAACAACCAATAACACAGCCATCATGTACCCGGACAACCATTCTGTTTTCTACTGTCAGAACATGTTTCAATAAATTATACGAGATAATCAATGCCCTATTTTTGAATAGAATTGTGCTACGTGATTTTGCCCAACTGTAGGCTAGTGTGTTCTGAGCATATTGAAGGTAGCTGAGGTTATTAAATGCACTTTTGACTTAGGATATATTTAACTTCCAATGGATTTATCAGGATGTAACCCTTATCAAGTCCAGTAAGATCTGTATAAACAAGAAGTCATGAAGTTCAGGATAAAATGAATTACCAGCTCACTGATTTACAAGATGAGTGCCCTCAGTTCTTTAATTTGAGGAGAGAGTAGCAGTTTTATTTAAGATTACATGAAACTTCACAACAACACAGGTCTCAATATCCCTAAGTCTGAATACTGAGATGCGTTTTCTTACGCATCAAAAAGGGCTCCTCAGGGACCGAGGTGCAGATAGGGACACAGCATTTGCCGGCAGTAGGATGTGGTCTCCCGTGCTGCTTCAGAAGTGATGTCCCCTCCACCATCTCTATGGGTTGCCATCCTGTCAGTCAATTTAGCACTGCGGGCCACCTTTTTTCTCTTTCCAGGTAACCAGGTGGGATTCAGAGGAAAAAATGAAGCATGTCACTAGGACCCCCCATTCCTCATCAGTTCTGACTTGTGGAAAGTAGTGGTGAAATGGGTCATCCAAGCAAAGTTGTCTACTCTGGACTCTTCACTTTGATGTATTCCTTGATATTTGCCCCCAAACCATCTCCTCCTTCTTCTTTTGAGCAGGTGAGAGTTTAAGTAAGCAAGAGTTGGGCTTTGTTTGGAGAAAAGACAACCATGTAGAAGGACAGCCTGATGCCTTGTTCCAAAAATCAAGAGACAAGGGACTTCCTTGGTGGTCCAGTAGCTAAAACTCCACACTCTCAATGCAGGGGACCTGGGATCGATCCATGGTTAGGGAACTAGATCCCAAATGCCACAGCAAAGATTGAAGCTTCCATGTGCTGCCACTAAGATCCAGTACAGCCAAAGAAAAATTAATAAATATTAAAAAAAAAATAAAAATCAACAGATAGTTCCAAGAATCAAGAAATAGTGGCTAAAAGCCAAGAAATAAAGGCTAAGACACTGAAGCCTCACTGTCTGAGTTCAAATCCCACCTCTGACTCTCAGTATGAGTGTGATATTAGGCACATTACTTGGTCTTTCCATTTAGATTTATAAAACAGTTTCCTGAGAGTAACAATGCTTACTGCATGGAGATGCAGGGATGATTATATGACATGACATAGAAAGCAATAGAGCAGTTCCTGGCATATGCTCCAAGTTTGCTATTTTATTCCTGTGAAGGGTTCTGTAGCTACCAAGATAACCATTGTGGTCCAGTGGTTAAGAGTCCACACCCCCAATGCAAGGGGCACAGGTTCAATCTCTGGTTGGGGAACTACCATTCCACAAGCAGCATGGCACAGGTTTAGGAAAAATGTTAACAAAATATAAAAATATTCTTTTTAAAGAAAGATAACAGGACTTTCCTGGAGGTTCAGTGGTTAAGACTTCACCTTCCAGTGAAAGGGGAGCAGGTTTTCAATCCCTGATCAGGAAGCTAAGATCCCACACATCTTGTGGCCAAAAAACCAACATAAAACAGAAATAATATTGCAACACAGTCAATAAAGGCTTTCAACATGATCCACTTCAAAAAAAAAAAAAAAACACCAGATAACCATACAATTGAGCTGGTTCCACACCAGCTGGCCTCCTAGAAGACAGTGAACACCCCTAAAGAATAACATTTCCAGGTCCTTCCACTACGGAGCTACACAAGTCATGGCCAACTCTTGGCTGCAACCCCTGGGCTGAGGAAGGGGAGTAAAAAGTGGGAGAGTCGAGAGTAGGACCTGACATGTGCAGGGCACTGACAAAAGATATGAATAGAAAAATCAAAGTTTGTTTGATTCCAATGCCAGCTCTGGCTTGGACTACACAAGTGACCCCTGTGGTGGCTGTCCTGGATGACTTCCATGGTCCTTTCCAATTCTAAGATTCTGACCCCCTGGAACCCAGTGAGATGCTGGCTGCCATGGCTCCTATGTCTTTTGAAAATCCTGATCTGCAGCTTTCATGCCTGCTTCAGTCCATAGGATTGGGCTCATTTCAGGTCCCAGCTGCCTCCAGTTCATACCTTTCTCTGTTAGAAGATGAGATGATGTCACTGGAGAGTTTGTGTCCTTTACACCTGCCACATTTCTAGGTACCCAAATATTCTGGGACCCTGTGAACCACAGGCCATTAATCATATCCTTTTTGTCTTTATGAAGATTAGTTCTTTTCAGGGGAAACTCTGAGATAACTAAATTAGACTTGTTTTTCAGCCCTGCCCAAAATAACAGCATATGTTTTCTGGGTTATGTCAGCTCACTGAGCTGTCAAAGACACTTGAGAGAAATAAAATGTTCTTCGTGAACAGTGTTGCCATACACCTCACACATAACACACACGCTGTGCCTTTTAAATCCCCATAGAGTCAAGAAAAGATAGAGGACTGGAGTGCAGGAAAGAATTTCATGTGCACTCAAGCATTATTCCTCCAGCTTGAATCTGTGGGCTTTAAAAATACATCTGAGGGACTTCTCTGGTGGTCCAGTGATCAGAAGTCTGCCTTGCAATGCAGGAGACATGAGTTCAATCCCTGGTCAGGGAACTAAGATCCCATATGCTGAGGAGTGACACCTGCTCATCACAACTAGAGAGACTGTGTGCCACAAGGAAAGATCTCATGTGATACAAGGAAAATCCTGAGGGCCACAACTAAGATGCAGTGCAGCCAAATAAGTAAATAAACATCCAATAGAATCTTGATTCTTATCTGAATTAAGCTAGGTAAAATAGTTGGCAATCAGAGTTTAGGGAGCAACTTTGCTGAGTCATCAAAATGGAGAGTGAGCCATACTTGGTGCTTCCCCTGGTCTCCTGTCTTGGCAGTTAATGGGCCACTTGGCGACAAATGAAGACACAGAGTGACTTCCAGCATTTGTACTAGAACGTGAATGACTTGTGTAAGGCGTTCTATTGAATTTTAGGCAGGTGAATGATAGCCTTCCCACATCATAAGCTCTTGTCAAACGTATCCTGACTGATTGATATTTTCTCTCATGTTATGGGCTCCATTGAGGGATGAATTCAGTTGAAAAGAACAATGCACAATTTCTACTTAATTAGACGTGTTTTCTATAAAACTAAAAATATTTGTTAAGATATACAAGTATAGACATTAATTTGAATTACCATAAATGCCATACTTAAATGTGCTGCTTATTTCAAACCCAGACACATATATATGTGTATATAATTAGATGCTTTGCTCACTGAGGCTGAACTTTATGGAGTGACTATTTAAACTAGTGGTTCTTTACCTTATGGATATTCCTGGATATTTTGAGAATCTCTTGGGCATTATCAACCCCTCCTTGTAAAATGCATCCACAGACAACATTTTGCTTATATGTTGAATACAGATTCTTGGAGCCCATTTACAAATCTTCCTCTTTCCCTCCACTCCCAGGGTCTATGGACTCAGGTCAAGAACCTCTGACTTGGTTCTCAGTCCTGGATCGAGCTTAAATACTGTGCTTCTCTCTCCTTGAGTTTTTAATAGCACTATTAGTCTGAGAAAAACCCCTTCTCTAACCCAAATATTGTTTCAGGTCTGAGATTCAGAGATGCTTAGCATCAAAAGGTCATGTGTATTTTCCTTATTATGGTTTCAATTGCTCTAACAAAGATTTCTTTCAATAATAAATGTTGTACCTTTATTTTCCTTCTAACTTGTCTGTCTGGAAAACTTTTTTCTACCTTGTATCCAAGAAAAGAAAAGAGAAAACTACTGAAGAATAAAAATGACTTGTTAATCTTTAGAAAACCCATGTTTTGGTTTCCTCTAATAAGTAGGAGTTAATCTTCCCTCTCTTTTAACAAACGTGTTTCAAGTTCCTGTACTCTTTTCTAGTCAAAAGTCTAAAATATGATTATGACTCTTTTTTTTCTGTTGGAGGATAATTGTTTTACAATGTTGTAGTGGTCTCTGTTATACATCAGGTTATGATTCTCATTAAAGACTCCCCTGTGAGAGTTGGACTGTGAAGAAAGCTGAGCGCCAAAGAATTGATGCTTTTGAACTGTGGTGCTGGAGAAGACTCAAGAGTTCCTTGGACTGCAAGGAGATCCAACCAGTCCATCCTAAAGGAGATCAGTCCTGGGTGTTCACTGGAAGGACTGATGTTGAAGCTGAAACTCCAAAACTTTGGCCACCTCATGTGAAGAGTTGACTCATTGGAAAAGACCCTGATGCTGGGAAAGATTGAGGGCAGGAGGAGAAGGGGACGACAGAGGATGAGATGGCTGGATGTCATCACTGACTCAATGGACATGAGTTTGGGTAAACTCCAGGAGTTGGTGATAGACAGGGAGGCCTGGCATGCTGCGATTCATGGGGTCGCAAAGAGTCGGACATAACTGAGCAAGTGAACTCAACTGAACTGTGACATAAACTCTGTTGCCTTTGTTGTAGAGTTCCTCCACCACCATCTTAGACTTGTTTTTCAGCCCTGCCCAAAATAACAGCATATGTTTTCATCTTCAAAAGGAACACTATTCCTTCACACAGGCCACAGATCAGTTGTTAAACAGATATGCTCTCTTCATTAGGCTGTATGTCCTCAAATCTGGTGTCTGAAATGGTTATTCAGGCCATTCAAATTGACAAGGCAGAAAGTGAAGCTCAGAGCTAGTTTCCAGGTCTGCAGAAAAAGCTGCTGATTCTGAACTTGCAGAGTTGCCAGGAGGATTAAAGGACACAGGGTTTGTAAAGTACCTGACGCAACACCTGTTCAGTTCAGTTCAGTCAGTCATGGCAGACTCTTTGTGACCCCATGGACTGCAGCACGCCAGGCTTCCCTGTCCATCACTAACTCCCGGAGCTTGTTCAAACTCATGTCCATTGAGTCAGTGATGCCATCCAACTGTCTCATCCTCTGTCATCCCCTTCCCCTCCTGCCTTCAATCTTTCCAAGCATCAGGCTCTTTTCTAATGAGTCAGTTCTTCACATCAAGTGGCCAAAGTATTGGAGCTTCAGCATGACTATTCAGGACTGATTTTCTTTAGGACTGACTGGTTTGATCTCCTTGCAGTCCAAGGGACTTTCAAGAGTCTTCTCCAATACCACAGTTCAAAAAGCATCATTTCTTCAGCTTTCAGTCTTCTTTATAGTCCAACTCTCACATCCATACATGGCTACTGGAAAAACCACAGCTTTGACTACATGGACCTTCAGATGTTGACTATACAAACAACACCTTTTGCATAGCTGCTCACAGAAACTGTCCAATGGGCTCTAGCTAGGGAAACTATAGCACCATAGACAGCACCTCGTGGTCTGCCATTCTGGAGGCCTTCCTAGATGAGCTGACAGCTGCCTTACCAGGTCTTGCTCTAATGGAGCAAGATTCTATGGTTCTTAAAAGGATCTTGACCACTTAGACAACCTCTGGCTTTCTGTGACAAGGAATTCATCCTCTTCTTTATCTCTGTGTGTACCCCCACCAGATGGGAGGCTCATCAAAGGGAGCTAAGTTGCTCAGAGGTTTTGGGACTTGGGTTTCTTTGCAGTGTCCCATGGTGAAGTGCCCAGCTGATTATTCTTCATAGATCTTTCTTCCCTCCAGACGAGTCCAGGGGAGCTTGGGACTCTTTGTTCTGACTCCACTCTAAAGACTGTATTTCTGGACTAACCATCCATTTCTCAGGGAGGATAATCTGGCCCTACCCTATACCTTCCTTGGTCTGGTGTGTGGGTTTCAAGGGCAATTTCCTACTACATTTAGGACAGCCAGCTCCTACAAGTGAAAATACCAGCCAAGGCGCTATCTTTCTAAATAAAACGCTGACTAAATGTTAGCAAGCTTCTTCGTCAGAACAGGGCAGGCGCTGTGAGGGGGTACTGAGCAAACATGTGGATTTGCTCTTTGCTGACAGTCGTCAGCTGCGTGGCCTCCTGACACGTGCGGCTCCACGTGGCTGCCCACCTGGGGGCATGTGCATGTACGCCCCATCCCCCCACCCCATCTCCAGGAGAGAGTTCTTGACTCTTTGGTACCAGCACTACTTGTTGGCAATACAGGTGAGTTCTGTAGCTTTACTTCAGAAAACAATATGTTTTAAAATTATAATTTCATAAAGTGAGTGTCACTTTGTCACTGACTGGTACTAAGACTGTTCAGTGCCTCCTTTCAATTTCCAGTGGTCCCCTGACTGCAAATGTCTCTAGGCACTTCAGATTCCAACCAGTCTGTCTCCTGGCAAAACAGTTCTGTTAGTTGTTGGGAGTTTGATCATCACTTATCAACTTTCCCTAAGACATGTATTATTACTATTTCCCTAGACAATAGTAATAGCCTCATGCTTTTCTACCTTTTTTCTTCACATTCAACCCAGATTATACAAAGCTGCCAGATTAATTTTCTTAAAGTTTACCTAAGCGTATATAGCCCAGCTTAAAATTCTTTTTATTTATTTTAAAATTTTATTTTAATTAATTTATTTAGACTGTGGTAGGTGTTAGGTGCTAATGCAGGCTCTTCATTGCCCTGAGGCATGTGGGATGTTGGTTCCCCAGCCAGGGATCATATTGGCATTCCCTGCATTGCAAGGCAGATTCTTAACCACTGGACCACCAGGAAGTCCCCAAATCCTTGTTTTTAATGGCTCTTCAATGGCTACAAAATTACATACAAAATCCTCACCCTGGTATTCTTCTTTATACAGCTGCAGCCAGCTTTTCCTTCTATTTTTTTCTAGTAATTACCCCTGCCATATGCCATCTGGATTCATTAATAATTCCTAAACAAGGGTATCATTGTAACTTTATTCATGTTTCTTGTCTTTCTGGAATGAATTCCTCTTTCTTATAAAATTTTTCCATTTTTCTGGACACAGGTATATGTATGGCTGAGTTGCTTTGCTGTGCACCTGAAACTATCACAACATTCTTAATTGACTACAATCCAATATAAAATGAAAACTTAAAAAAAAATTCTCCCATTCTTCAAAGTCACCACAAACCCCATTCCTTTGTATAATCTTTGCTAAGTAACAGTAAAAGCTAACATTTAGTAAGCACTTAGGACATGCCAGGCACTAGGCTAAGTGCATTATAGGCTTTATACATCATTTATTTCCAGCAAAATTAACCTATTATAGTCCAAGTTTTGCATATTAGGAAGGTTTAAGAAGTTGGACTACTTGCCCAGTGTGTTAGAACTACTGAGTAGTGAGGCAGGCTTTGAACCCAGGTAGCCTGAATCTGCACCTCTCAGCTTTAAATCACTCTCCTGTCCTGCTACACTCAGCCTCTAGTACTTGCTTAATTTCTATCGTGTTTACTTTACTCCACGCCTATCTTGTATTATAATTATCATCTCTGTGTTTTTATTCCTTTCCTTCACCCTAGATAGTGAATGTATTACCAACTTGGCCCTATTAATTGATATCAATAACAAGCACAATGCCTGAAACTTTAGTGGAAAGAACTTTGAAATGCCACTAAAATAAGTGGGTATTTTAGATGAGAGAGGGAACCTGACCTATTCCCAGAGGTCTGTGATTATGAGCGGGAACAGGGTAAATTTCATTCAAAACACATTCTGCAACCCTTGAAGAAATGCCTACTTGCTTGGGGCAAGAGGTCGAGGAGTTAATATCTCTTTGGTCAGGGGGGCTGGTTGCAGGGGGTGGCATTTTCCACCCTTCCTATCTTTCCTTGTTCAAAGGGACTGTGATGGGACAACAGCAAACCCACTCAGAGAGCCAGAGTCATGATGTGGTTCACCTCAGAGAATGAATGTGTGGCCTGGGAAGCCAGCCAAGCCTCTGGCTGAGGCTGAGCTGTCCAGAAACTGGAGCAAGGCGAGTAAGGATGCAAAGGAGGGGGAGGACAGCTGACCCATTGATGAGATTCTTTCATACTCTGGTGGTATCAGAGTCCTAGCACCCACAAATTGGGTGATTTAAGAAAAATGTGATAAAAGTACTCTTCTCTAGAGTATAGTAAGGTGTAGGAAAGCCATAGGGGTGGTGCTATGTCCTGGAGTATGTAGCAGTAAGGCTATTACACCCCCAGGTCCGAAGGTCAGGGAAGGAATGGAGAACTTGGAGACAGAGTGTCTGAGAAGAGCAGTGACGTTCAGCCAAGAGACATGGCAACTTGGTGCGAGGTTGCTAGCAGGAAAATACACCAACTTGAGTCTTCTTTCTCCCTCTTAACTACGTTTTCACTTCACCATTGGTTGAGCCTAACTATAGTCAGAGAGCAAGGAAGCCCACTGATGTCATCCATAGGGGTCAGACTCCCCAAGTACAGGGCTGGAGGGTGGATCTGGAGGGGCCAAAGAAAGACAGGGGAGTCAGTGTTATGGCCCAGCCTCAGTGACCTTGTCAACAAAGTACAGACTCTCAGAGCAGGTTATGGACTGAATTGTGCCTCCCCAGCTGCAGTCCATGGGGTTGCAAGGAGTTGGACATGACTCAGTGACAGAGCAACAACCCCTAAATTCACATGTTGAAGCCTTAACCCTCAAAGTGACTGTACTGGAAATAAGGCCTGTAGAGAGGTAATTAGGGCTAAATGAGGTCATAACGGTGACCTAATCCAACAGAACTGGTGACCACATAAGAAGAAGAGACACCAGTGATGAACACACAGAGGAAAGGCCATGTGAGAACAGAACACGATGTCTTCTTGTCTGCAAGCCAAAAAAAAGACCTCAGGAGAAACCAACCTGCCAACACCTTGATCTTGGACATCTAGCCTCCAGAACTGCAAGAAAACAAATTTCTATTCTTTGAGCCACCTAGCCTGTGGTATTTTGTTATGGCAGCTCTAGCCAACTAAGACAGAGCAAGAGGGAATATTAGATACTATCCTTCCTGACACTCTTACATCACAGGGAGGAGTCTGAGCAGCAAGAGGAGATGTGCTTTCCCTAAAACTGCACAGTTACTTAGAGGCAGATTTGGACCAGAACCCAACCTGGTGGACTCCTAGGCCACATCCTTCCACAGCATTCAGAAACTCCAAGATGGTGATCATGAGTGAAATCCAACTTGGTTATACATTTTGTTAGGCTTATAAACAGCACTGAGTTTTAACTGAGTTAGTTTTCAACTGTGAAAAATTGGGAGATTTCACATTAGTATCTAGATATTCAACTTCTCTTTAAACATCAGAAGATGCAGGAATTATGGGCCCATGTTCTAGCCTGGCTATAAAGAGCCTGAATTAAGTTACAGTACTCTGCTTCTAAGACATCCTAACCAATGAGCCCAACATGCTTCATTCAGTTTCTGTTTGGCCCCAGTAAGCAACTTCTATTATCAGCCCCCGACCACAAGCTATTTTTCAAAGGGAACACACATGGCTATCAATAACTAATCAATAGGTTGCACCTCACAGGAAACATATACAGTCAGTTGAGACTTGGGAAATAAGACTGTCCTCAGAGAGTTAAACTGTGAAGTCAGCCCACATTTGTGTAAGGCAGAGGTAGTTTAAATTTTCTGAGAGAGATAAATGCCCCTTAGGTGTGCCATACAAAACAGGAACCTGACTGTATGTGTGACACGACTGAAGAAAGAAGGTGTCAGTAGGTCTGGGGCTGGCCAATCATAGAAACTTAGAAATTAGAGTCAGGGGCTTCCCTAGTGGCACAGTGGATAAGAATTCACCTGCCAATGCAGGGGTCACGGGATCAATCTCTGGTCCAGGAAGATTCCACATGCTGAGAACAACTAAACCTGCTCATCATAGCTACCGAGCCCACACTCTAGAGCCCGCAAACTGCAACTACTGAGCCTGCATGTGACGACTACTAAAGCCAGTGTGCCTAGAGCCTGTGCTCTGCAACAAGAGAAGCCACTGCAATGAGAATCCCATGCACTGCAGCAAAGAGTAGCCCCAGATCGCCACAACTAGAGAAAGCCATGCAAAAGCAATGAAGACCCAGCGCAGCCAAAAACAGATAAATAAAATTAAAAAAACAAAAGAACAGAAAGAAAATAAGAGTCAGAGCAAAAACTGCTGATAACCACCAAGCAGCATTGAGAAAGGAAGAACTATAGTCAGAAATAGAGCTGGAACATTCCCAGGACAGATAAGACCTGCCATGCCGTGAGACTATAGCCCATTAACCATTTGAATCATCTTGTGTTACTTACTCTGGGCCCGTGCTCATCAAAACACCTCCTCATCAGACTCTTGTTACCATGTAGAAACTTACTAGCCCCTCTTCATGCACCCAGGGATGGGTGATCACTGGTTTCCTTGCACTTCTACATGTTCATTTTCTGATCGATTACATCAGTATTGGAAGATTGATTAAAGGCTCACACTTCTGAAGATCAATTTGACTCTCTGTGCCCTGAAAATCCTAGTTTCTAAGCCTGCAAGATTGAGAGCCAGATGTCCCTCTGGAGGTCTCTTGGGAGCCCAGCAAGCTGGCCTTCCTGGCGAGTTTCCTCTCTGCTCCCTTCCTCTGTCCCCACACACATGCCAGAACCTCATCTTTGGCCATATGGCCTCACTTAATAATAATAATAATACATAAGCAATTTAACAGGGGCCTTCTGAACACAGTGCCCTAATGAAAAGGAGAAACACTTTAATCTGCATATCCACGTGTGGCTATTTAAATTAATCAAAATTAGATAAAATTAAAAATTCAGTTCTTCAGTCATACTAGCCAACATTTCAAGTATTCGATAGCTACATGCAGCTAGTGGTCGTTGTATTGGACAGCTCAGTTGGAGAACATTTCTATCATTGCAGAAAATTCTTTAGGATAGTGGCAAGATTGATGATAGAATTCAGGTAAGACAGAGAGATAAACACAAGCAGAAGGACTCTTTGTTGTTGTTATTCAGTCACTATATCATGTCTGATTCTTTGCAACCCCATGGACTGCAGCAAGCCAGGCTCTACTGTTCTCCACTATCTCACCGAGTTTGCTCAAATTCTTGTCCACTGAGTCACTGATGCTATCTTAGCATCTCATCCTCTGCTGCCCTCTTTTCCTTTTGCCTTCAATCTTTCCCAGCATCAGGATCTTTTCCAGTAAGTCAGCTCTTCACATTAGGTGGTCAAAGTATTGAAATTTCAACTTTAGCATCAGTCCTTCCAATGAATAGTCAGGGTTGATTTCCTTTAGGATTGACTGGTTTGAACTCCTTGCAGTCCAAGAGACTCTCAAGAATCTTGTTCAGCACCACAATTCGAAAGTACCAATTCTTCAGTGCTCAGTCTTCTTTATGGTCCAGCTCTTATATTCATTCGTGACTACTGGAAAAACCATAGTTCTCCCCTCACACCTCTTGTATTTCTAGATTCTGCATCTATAGGTGAGGCCTGGCCACTTGCAGATTCATAGTAAGTGATGAAAATGAGTGCCAAGAGGCTCAGGTCAGTTTCCCAGGGATACCGATGACTGCCATGCCTCACCAGCCCCCCATCTAGAGATGAACTTGAACCTCAGCTGAAAGAGAATTCTTTACAAACCCCTCGTTACTCAGGCAGCTGAGTGCTGGCAAAAATGCCAAACTTTAGACTAAGTTCTCAACACCTTGTCACCATGACCTCATAACTACTGAAACTCCACAAAGGGGAGGTCTCAGGACAGATGAGGGCTTCCCTGATACCTCAGTTGGTAAAGAATCTGCCTGTAATACAAGAGACCCCGGTTCAATTCCTGGGTCAGAAAGATCTCCTGGAGAAGGGATAGGCTACTCACTCTAGTATTCTTGGGCTTCCCAGGTGGCTCAGCTGGTTAAAAATCTGCCTGCAGTGAGGGAGACTTGTGTTCAATCCCTGGGTTGGGAAGATCCCCTGGAGAAGGAAAGGCTACCCACTCCAGTATTCTGACCTGGAGAATTCCATAGACTGGGTAGTCCATGGGGTTGCAAAGAGTTGGACATGGCTGAGCAACTTTCACTTTCAGGGACAGATGAGGACCAAGTTCTCTCATCCAGATGGCCCTGCACAGGCTTCCCAAGCAATTAGTTCATTTGCTCCGTGTCAGAACTTGGTGAGAATGGCAGGGCAGGCTATCGGACTTTACAGATGAGGAAACTAAAGCTCGGGGGATTTAGATCAATTGTTGTTGGTAAAGGCTGAGAAGTTTCAGGCGAAGTCACGATTTGAGTCTTGATTTCCAAACTCCTGGTTGAGTGCTTCTTCTGCTTGCACTGTGTTGCCTCTTTAGAAACAGCTCCCTAACCCAATGCTCTGTGACAACCTAGAGGTGGTAGGAGGAGGTTGGGGATGGAAGGGAGGTTCAGGAGGGAAGGGACATATATTTATTTATGTCTGATTCACCTTGTTTTATGGCAGAAACCAACACAGTGGTGTAAAGCGATTAGCCATTATCCTCCAATTAAAAATTTTTTTAAAAAAGGAAGAGCTCCCAAGTTTGCAAACCATTTGCTCAAGTGGCACCAGGTTGGGACACATGGTATGGAACCTGGAAGAAGGAAGGATGTCTCTGTACTTCTGTGCTGTTCATGGCAAGGCAATGGATGAGGATACAGAGGAGTCTCAGATTAGAGGACCAGGGGGAGAACAGAGGGAAGCTGGAGAGGGACCTAGGAAACACATTTCCTTTATGACGGGAGCTCTGCTTTCCAATCTGTAGTGCAGGGAAAATGCTAATTGTCCCTTCCCAACCACACAGACAGGCTAGAACAATAGAGTGAAACCATGGATGAGAAAATCATTGGGAAGATGGTAAGAAGCTCAGAGGATAATAAACCTCCTGCTTCTCAGAACCCAAACAAAGTAAAGCTAAAATAAACAGACATTTTTCTCAGCCTTTTACTTTCATGAAAGAGATAAATGTCAAAGAAATCAGGTTTACATCAGACAGATTATATATAAATTTTCCCCAGGAGTCCACGTGTCAGCAAAGGTTCAGTTCAGCCTCCTATATTTGCCCAGTTGGAATCCTAAATAATGAGAATTACTCATAATAATGTAACAAGACCCTACCAGGCTATGATGGATCTTCCGAATCATGAGAAGCAGTCTTAGGATTTTTATACAGCAGATTTCACTGCGGTATAATTATCTGGACACTGGCAAAATGTACTGTGTCGCACATATGACAGTCTTCT
The DNA here is from genome assembly GCA_007570785.1 of Antilocapra americana. Classification (NCBI taxonomy): domain Eukaryota; kingdom Metazoa; phylum Chordata; class Mammalia; order Artiodactyla; family Antilocapridae; genus Antilocapra; species Antilocapra americana. Next base: position 5,947,340 of record ML663025.1, read on the forward strand.
TTTAACAAAATAGTGTGTATGTGTGTGTTCGTGTGTGTGCTGCTGGTGCTCAGTCATGTCTGACTCTGTGACCCCCTGGACTATAGCCCCCCAGGCTCCTCTGACCATGGGATTTCCCAGACAAGAATACTAGAGTGGGTTGCCATTTCCTCCTCCAGAGGATCCTCCTCATTAAGGGATTAAACCACACCTCCGGTGTCTCCTGCATTGCAGGCATATTTTTTACTGCTCAGCCATTGGGGAAGTCCTTGAAAGAATATTACATTTATTCTTATCATTCTGGATGATGGAGGTGTTAATCTATTATGGAAGAATTATTTGGATTTGTCTTTGAGTTTTTTGAAGGGGGGGAGTATAGTGGGGATAAAAATTCAATTTTCCCTGAATTTTAACTTTTGGTCTAGTTTTGTGTTTCATAATACATAGGCTGCCATGGACAATGCTTTAACAAGAATGGGTGTGGCAAGTCTCACGCAAAGACAGGATTCTAGGGATGAAAGAGAAAAACAGACAAAAGGGAAAATAGTATATGTTTGTGTGTGTGAGAGAGAGAAACAGACAGACACAGGCACAGAGAAGAGAAAGAAAGAGAAACTGAGCTATCAGTAATACCTCTTCCGGTAAGTCCTGGACCATCAAGATCCTCCTTGTGAGCAAAGAGATTTCTAAGCCCCCCAGAGAGTTTACAGGGCTCCATTCAATGCTCACAAAGCAAAAGCCTACATACAGCTAATAGCCTTCCCCTGTCATGCCAATTCCAATCTAAGAAAGAGTCTTCCTGAAGCAAAGGCAGGGTAAGTAGCTGACAAGACCAAACTTTATCGAGTGTCATGCTGTCTAATGCAATTCTCCAGGCAATATTTCTTGACTTTTCACATGGTTCTCATTTCAGCTCAGGCTTATTGATCTCCTGCCAGATGATCCAGGTAGCTATGTGTGCTGTTTACTGAGGTGTTTTGATCGGTGCCCTGTATTACCCACCCTTCAGCCAAATGGGGGTCCCATTCCTTCTCACTTCTCTGGTTTCCCCTTATCTTGTCATTAGCACAGGATGTACACCTGGAGGCTTGTATTACACTTTGAGGGAAGTGACATTTTTCCTAAATTATCTTGCTATGGTCTGAATATTTGTGAACCCCCCAAACTGATATGTTGAAACCCAATTTCCAAGGTGATGGTATTATGAGATAGGGGCTTGGGGAGGTGATTAGGTCATAAGGGTCAAGTCTATGAATGGGACTGGTGCCCTTATGAAAGCTGCCTGAGAAGGCGCCCATGCCCCCTCTACCATGTGAGGCCACAGCCAGAAGTAGGAAGTCTGCAGCCCAGGAACGGGCCATTACTAGAACACAACCACATTGGTACCTGATCTTGGACATCCAGCCTCTAGCACCACTGTGAGAAATAATTTTCTGTTGTTTATAATCCTCCCAGTCTATGGTATCTTGTTACAGCAGCCTGAAGGGACTAAGCCATACCTCTTCTCCCCAAGTCAAAACCATCTCATTCACTCACTTAACAGGGGTTTTAGTGACCACTAAGTGTTTAAGCCAAACCTGTTCCCTTAAACACAGTTAAATTATTAGAGTTCACCTAAACCCAATATCCCATGTAAATGTCTGTGTGTGTGTGTGTATGTGTTTAGGAAAAGGGTTGACATGTTATTGTATGCAAATATAAGTTACACCCTGTAAACAAACAAGAGAAATGTCTTTGTGACTATCTAGACTTTTCTATATTCAAAATGTACACATTTCTAATCTCCCTGGACTCTAGAAATGATTCTCTAGTGATCTCTCTCTAGGATTTTTCTCTGGCCTTGACAAGAATGGACCCGCAGAGAGACAAGGATTAGAAGGACTTGAGGCATTTGCCTCAAGTGGAAGCCTTGCCTTCTGCAGGGATCACAGGAGGAGGAATGGACAAAAGGAAGGATATAGATGCCACCGAAATGAACTGAGTCGACAGCTGTGGAGACAATGTCTCATCGCGGACAGAATGAAGTCTGAGAGTCAAAATGGCTGGGCTCCAGTTCAGATCTGCCACCTATTTACTTACTGCTCTTCCCTGAAGATACCTAACCTTTCTGAGCCTCAGACTTTTACCTGGAAGATGAGGGATGAAAAGTGCCTATGTCCCTCTGAGAAAGAATTGAGGCTACACTTGTGAAAGTACTTCATAAAGCGTGGTTTCTGTCAGGCTTTACTAGTGTATGCTGTAGTGACAAACAACACCCCCCCCCCCAAAAATCTCAGTGTAATGCCAAAAAAGTCTGTTTCATTCATGGCACATTATCCATGGCTGTGGGCCCCATTCCTCATAGTCTCAAAGACCCAGGGGATGGCAGGCTCTGTGCTGACAGCTGTTCAACAGCCCCCGGGCCAGGGGGAAGGGAATGTGCTGAAGTGTGCACAGGCTCTTAACTCTTCCACTGGAAGTAACCCACTTCACTTCTGCTCACATTTCATTCACTAATCAAGTCATATGCCACACATAACTTCAAAAGAAAGAAGGGCACTTCTTCCATTGTTGTTTTTTAGTCGCTAAGTCATGTCCGATTCTTTTGCAACCCCATGGAGTGTAGCCGGCCAAGGTCGTCTATCCATGGGATTTCCCAGGAAAGAATACTGGAGAAGGTTGCCATTTCCTTCTCCAAGGGATCTTCCCGACTCAGGGATTGAACCTGCATCTCCTGCATTGGCAGGTGGAGTCTTTACCACTGAGCCATCAGGGAAGCCCTGTGTATCCCACATGGATCATTAAATAATTATTACTTAACTCTGGCCCCAGTATTAGTTGAAATGAAAAGTGCCACCAGTGTCCCCTTTGAGATGCCATCATTTCTTGCTCGACTTTGCATCATCAAGAACTATCCCACGTTGCATCCCTAATGTATCCTTTTCAGTGCTGATTTTTCAGCACCATTCTCTACCTCAATGTCTAGACTAAAGACCAAGTCCTTATATACAACACTGTTCAGTCCTCCCTACCCACACACTGTACACCTTCCTCCCCATCCACATACCACACTATATCTTCCCTTCCACCTCCTCATAATCACATAGAGCTAAAAGACAGTTTAAGAATCATTTGCTTAATTCCCATATTTTACAAATGCATGAATGAAGGTTCAGAGAAATTACAAAGCCTCTCTGCTGGGACCACATATGTCCAGGCAGAGCTCAGGATCCTGCTTTTAGAGTAGTTCTACTTTTAGTCTTCCAAATTCTCCTTACAGGTGAATATTGCTAAATGTTTAGAATTGATAAAGACAGTTATTAGCTATTGATTTATGGTCTGGTTACTGTAAACTTGACAATGGAGTTCAGATGACTGAGATTTATTTTCAGAGTTTTAATGAAGAAATTTTCTGTCCAAAAGTTGGCCAGTTTTTATTTTAGTACATATACTCTGGAGTTCCCTGGTGGTCCAGTGGTTAAGACTCCACTTGCCAATGTAGGAGGCACAGGTTCAATCCCTGGTCTGGGAAGATTCCAAATGCCACGGGACAACTAAGCCCATGTGTCACAACTACTGAACCTGTGCTCTAGGGCCCACGTGCCACAAATACCAAAACTCTCACACCTGGAGCCCATGCTCCAAAACAGAAGCTACCACAATGAAAAGCCTGTGCTCTGCAACTAGAGTATCCCCTGCTCACTGCAACTAGAGAACAGTCCATGCAGCAAAGAAGACCCAGTACATACAAAAATAAAGACATAAATACATACTTTTAAAATGACCAAAAAAGGATAAAACCATGACTTCTTGAAGTGTTTTCTCCAGAAGTTCTCAGCTTCTTAAATGGAAAAGCATTAAACTTACTCTGCAGTTGGTGATAGCCTTGCTAAAAGTTCTAGCCTTTCCAATACAGTCACTGGGCACTTAACACTGATTTTGACAAGTGTATCAGTCAAGAGTACTGAAGGGAAATAGAGGGCACACCCATACTTGTCACAAGAAGCTGGAGATAGTTACACAGTTGCAAACAAGATGGAGAGAAATCAAAGAAATAGTGCAGTACCTCAGAGACAGTAGTAGTAGCAGGGGAATTTCACCCCCAGGCCCTGATGGGTGAGAAAGGGGTCCAGTCATGGGTCCCAGGAACAGAGAACAGCTATGCAGAAAGGGCCACCTGATGGGAGCTGTGGTTTTCAGTTGAAGGCAGCAGCTGGTCTATGGTGAAACCAAAGGGAGAAATGCAGGAATTGATACCCTGACTTTGCTCTGTTTCCTCCTTCAACATTTCTTACCAAGGCTCCCCACAGGCCAGAGGACAAGGAAGCTCGTAGATTTAGTCCAGGCAGATCACTTTCCTGAGTCAGATAAAGATGAGTAAATGCACCTGGAGAGGTAAAGGGAAGATTTACAGCACAAATTACCCCAACTCTATCTCTAAAAGCTGTCTTACAAATACACCCAAAGTTAAAGATTCTTCTAAAGACCAGCTCCTCTTCCTGCCTCCAAGTAAAATATTACATACAATTCTGAAAGGCCAGAACTCTAATCTTAAATATTTGGAGCATATTTGGCCAACCAGATTCATTCTCTCGCAACTCTCATTTATAGGAAAAAAATCTTCTCATCTAATTTAAGCCCATCCTGCTACATGTTAAACTTGTCCAAGGAAACATGGTGACTCCACTGGTAAAGAAAAGCACAGTGGATTAAAAATGAGAAGATGGATTCTAGTCTTTACTCTGTTGCTATCTGTGGTGCCTGAGGCAAATCATTTCATCAATCTGTGCTTCTCTTAGCCTTTGGGTATTTCACCAAAATAAAATTATTGTTTTTTAAGTGGGCTAGAAAGAAAAATCCCACTTACACCAGGGAAAATGTTTTCATGATTATATCATAAATCATAAAATATAAAATTTCTCAAGATATCCTTGAAGATGACCATTTAATACTTCCTCTCACCTAATCATTTATTTAACATGGTCTAACCTTATTTTTTTACAGTTTTTTCTCATAAGCTGTGCTTTCAACCTTCTAGAATTTTCCTTGCTCCTCCTCAAAATGAATTTAATTCTCATTAACTTCTTTTTTTAAGTATCATTTCTAAGGGAATAAGTCTTGGTTGCTTAAAGTATTCCTGGGTATTTTGGGGGCTTCCCAGGTGACTTAGTGGTAAAGAATCTGACTGGAGATGCAGGAGACACAGGTTTGATCCCTGGGTTGGGAAGATCCCTTGGAGGAGGAAATGGCAACCCACTCCAGTATTCTTACCTGTATAATCCCATGGGCAGAGGCTGAACATGCTGTCAGAGCACTTATACCACTTGCAATTTTCTCAGTTCACTGGCAACAGATTCTCTTAAATGTCTTTCATTTGAGAATGTCTTGATTTTCCTCTTCAGTCTTGAAGGATATTTTCACTGGGTATACTATTTCTTTCTGTATTTGGGGAAAAAAGTACTGTGCCACTTTCTTCTGGCCTCCATGGTTTCAGCTGAGAAATCTGCTACTATTTCACTTGTTGTCCCCTAGATATAAGATATCATACTCTAGTTCCTTTCAAGATTTTCACTGTTTACAATCTTCCTGGTTCTTGGTGTGGCAAGTTATTTTGTATTTAAACTTGGATATTTTTTGTTGTAAGTTATGAGACTCTGGATCTTATTTAGACCTTTTGTTTTAACTGGCTTTCTCTGACATCACTCGAGCAGAAAAAGGGATGGTGCCTATTTGCTACTTTCAGACAGAGGTGAAAAACCAGGTTTCCCACTCAGACCTTGTTGACAGCCAAAGTGATGCTGGTGATGAGGGAGCTGTCATAACTGCCGACCAATGGCAGGGGCTCTGGCTCCCCAGATGGTCTCCACTAACATCAAGGGGGCACAGCCTCATTCCTGCTGGGTGATGGTGAAAGACCTGACTCTCCACTAAAACTCTTCTGGAACCACTCCAGTGGTAAGGGAAGAGAAGCCTCATTACTACCAGGTATAACTGGAAGTCCAGTCTCTCACACTTACCTAGTGGTCTCCACTGACACCATGGTTGCTAAAGGGAAGAGGTGGCCACCAGATCAAAGGGATGAACGCTCCAGTCCTCTACTCAGCCTTATCTGACACCAGCCCAGCAGGGATGATGGATGCCTCATGACCACTGCAGGAGGGTGACAGCCAAGACTGCTCATTTGACCTGTGTTGGGATTGGGCCATGGCCTTTTCTCCATGGTGTTTGGTTAAGGTGTAGATTGATTATTGTCTAAAAATATTTCCTCTTGTTAGGTTGCCTTTTCCCCAATACAACAGTCAAAGGGAGCAGGATTTTGTTGGGGGTATTATTTGTGCTCATGGTGTTTCTGGGTGCTGAATTCTTCATTTCCATACTTGGGACATATGACATATAAAGAAAACCAGAAAACTCACCACTGTGTCTCTCCTTCTCGAGTCCCAAGTTCTCTAGCTAATCTGTCTTCTTCCACTTTTTAGAACCTTTTCATGCTTGTGTTATATAAAGTCCCCAGGATTTTAGTTGTACTTTGCAGGAGTATAGAAAAAAGTACACGTATTCCATCTTCCCAGAGGTGGGAGCTACCCACTGTGTATCTTTAAAATCTGAATTTACAGCCAGCATTTAAAAAACCAGAAGATTTCAAATAACAATCAAGAGATTTGGCTTCTCTTAAAAAATTAGAATAATCTGGCAATATTGGGCCCTCTCTCCAAAATTGAAACAAGTAGCTAGAGCTGCACTGTCCAATAAGATAGCCCACTAGCCATATGTGGTTATTATTTAAGTTTAAATTTAAATTAACTAAAATTTCATAAATTAAAAATTCAATTCCTCAGTCACATTAGTCACATATGACTAGTGGCTGCCATACTGGACAGTTTAGGTATAGGACATTTCCATCAGTATAAAAAGTTCTAGTGCATAGCACTGGGCTTACACATGATGGGGGCATGCCTGCTCTAGTTTGCCAACACCCCACCACTTGATAATATATAAGGCCATTAGACCTCATCTGCTGAAAAATTTGTGTTTATAATCCTTGGCTTAAAAGATCAGTAGAGTTTATCTTTGTGTATGGTGTTAGAAAGTGTTCTAGTTTCACTCTTTTACAAGTGGCTGTCCAGTTTTCCCAGCACCACTTGTTAAAGAGGTTGTCTTTTCTCCATTGTATATTCTTGCCTCCTTTGTCAAAGATAAGGTGTCCATAGATGCATGGATTTATCTCTGGGCTTTCTATTTTGTTCCATTGATCTGTATTTGTCTTTGTGCCAGTACCATACTGTCTTAATGACTGTGGATTTGTAGTATAGCCTAAAGTCAGGTAGGTTGATTCCTCCAGTTCCATTCTTCTTTCTCAAGATTGCTTTGGCTATACGAGGTTTTTTGTATTTCCATACCACTTTACACCAGTCAGAATGGCTGCAATCCAAAAATTTACAAGCAATAAATGCTGGAGAGGATGTGGAGAAAAGGGAACCCTCTTACACTGTTGGTGGGAATGCAAACTAGTACAGCTACTATGGAAAACAGTGTGGAGATTCCTTAAAAAACTGCAAATAGACCTGCCATATGACCCAGCAATCCCACTGCTGGGCATATACACCGAGGAAACCAGAATTGAAAGAGCCACGTGTACCCCAATGTTCATCGCTGCATTGTTTACAATAGCCAGGACATGGAAGCAACCTAGATGCCCATCAACTGATGAATGGATAAGAAAGCTGTGGTACATATACACAATGGTATATTACTCAGCATTAAAAAAAAATTCATTTGAATCAGTTCTACTCAGATGGACGGAACTGGAGCCTATTATCCAGAGTGAAGTAAGCCAGAAGGAAAAACAACAATACAGTACACTAACGCATATATATGGAATTTAGAAAGATGGTAACAAGAACCCAGCATGCGGGACAGCAAAAGGAACGCAGACGTATAGAACAGACTCATGGACTCTGTGGATGAGGGCAGGGTTGGGATGATTTGGGAGAATGGCATTGAAACATGTTAAGTATCAGATGCGAAATCAATAGCCAGCCCAGGATTGTTGCTCGGGGCTGCTGCACCGAGATTTCCCAGGGGGAGGGAGGAGGGAGGGAGGAGGGAGGGGGGGTTCTGGAGGGGGAGCATATGTACACCCATGGCGATATCATGTCATTGTATGGCAAAACCAATAAAAAAAAGAAAAAAAAAGATCAGTAGAGTTTTTGACTTGTGAAGATACAGGTACAGGCAAACCAGATGGCAAGCACAGCAGGAGCAATGACACAGAGGAGGAAGAGCTGTGGTCCTAGAGAGTCAAGGCAGTTAGGTTCGGATAGACAGTGGGAGAAGAATTGGGGAAGAAAAGCAAGGTAGAGAAGAACTCCTTGGCAGAAAGGAGACATGGTTACAGTCCCCACTTTACCTCTAACTAGCTGTGGGATCGGGCTCAGGGATTAACCTCTGCTCTACAGGCTTCATCAAACCTCACCTTGGACCATTCTACCCTTTGCTGTCTGTGATCTAGCTAGGTTGGCTTTCTCTCAGGTCCATGGATGCCTCAAGCAACTTGCTTCTTTGGGACCTTCATGCTTCCTGGACCAAACTACATCCCAAGTTTCACCCCTACATGCTGGGCCAACTCCACTTCACCAGTCGACCTCAGAGAAGTTTCCCCTAAACCTCAACTAGGTGGGGTTCCCAAACATTTGCGCTCAAAGTGCTGGGTTTGACTTCATAGTGCTCATCACACATACATCATCATCTACTAGAGAAGGTATTTATCTGTTTATCGCCCCCTCAACCTGGTTCTGAGTTCTGTGAGACCTGGGACCATAGCCATCATGTTTATTGCAGTCTCTGAACTGGCAGAGCAACTGACATAGAGTGGCAGGCACAGAGTAAACACTTGAGCAAACACGGATTGCATAAAGGTATGCAAGTTATTCATACCTTATTTTCTGTCTCAGCAAAATGGAAGCAATAGCAACTACTGTCGCTGCATTACAAACCCATTTGGAGGAAAAAGCAAGGTAGAGAGGTTATTTTAAAATTTAAGACCAAAAAGCTACAAACAATTTAATTATTGAAAGGAAAGCTGTTAGTTACCAACCATGAAACTCTGGTGACCCGGTTAAAAATGGATACGCTCCAGAACTTGGGGCTAAACTGAGGCTCCAGAGTTGATAGAAAGTGACTAGAGAGAACTGCTATGAATTTTCCCTTTGTAATAACTGATTGATTACTGCATGTTTTATTTGGTTTTAACTTATCTTGTGGGCTTCCCTGGTGGCTCAACAGTAAAAAAATCTCCCTGCCAGTGCAGGAGACCAGGTTTTGATCCCTGTGTTGGATAAATCCCCTGGAGAAGGAAATGGCAACCCATTCCGGTATTCTTGCCTGGAGAATTCCATGGACAGAGGAGCCTGGTGGGCTATAGCCCATGGCGTTGCAAAAGAGTCGGACACAACTTAGTGACTAAATAACAACAAACTTCTGGCTTAATTTGTTTTAATCTAAAACTTGGTAGATTTCATTCCATCTGGAGATGCATTTTATGTCTTAGCTAATTACCTCCAAGTCAGTCAATGAGTAACAAACCTTCTGGACCTCAGTTTCCCCATCTGTTAAATAAGAATAATAATCGCTGCTCTATTAATCTCACAGGTCTGTGGAGATCAACTGAGACAACTCATAGGAACACAGCTGACTATGTTCAAACTATAGTGTACTGTGAAACAGTTCAATTCAGTCGTTCAGTTGGGTCTGACTCTTTGCGACCCCATGGACTGCAGTATGCCAGGCTTCCCTGTCCATCACCAACTCCCAGAACTGGCTCAAATTCATATCTATTGAGTTGGTGATGCCATCCAACCACCTCATCTTCTCTCGTCCCCTTCTCTTCCTGCCTTTAATCTTTCTCAGCATCACGGTCTTTTCCAGTGAGTCAGTTCTTCACATCAGCTGGCCAAAATATTGGAGCTTCAGCTTTAGCATCAGTCCTTCCAATGAACATCCAGAACAGATTTCCTTTAGGATTGACTGGTTTGATCTCTTTGCTGTCCAAGGGGACACTGTGGGGTATTCTTATCTGGAAGCAGTACTTCTTCTTCCCCAGGACATTGTGTTTGTCTTGTGAAAGGATTGACCCAAAAGTATCCAATCTGAGTAGCACTGGAAGAATTCTGACCTCCAGCAGTGCCAGGAAGATAACAAATGCATAGCAAGCTTTCCTAGGACTATCTTTGTGTCAGGAGACCCTGCCTGGGGAAGGCTTGGGACAATGACTACTTCTGACACACAATCAGACACCAACAACCAAACACTGGGTGCTTTTGCCTCATCTCCAGCAGCAAAGAACTGCAAAGGCAGAGTAGAACACCACCAAGAGGGATAGATCGGTTGAGCCTCACAATGGGTGAGCGAGGCTTTTTATTTTATTTCCACGTCCCTATCCCCCTCTGGGACAAGGTGAGGTGGGGATGTTGGCAACATTCGCCTCTCAGTACAGCAGAGGGCAGTGGTGCTCTCACTGCAGTCCACACCCAGGCCAGTCTGGAAGGTGGGGCAGGTCCTCCAGGGTGTGTGTGCAGGGCAACCGCTCAGGAGGATGGGTCTGGCTCTCTGGTACTTGGAATTAGCCTTGCTGATGCTCTTTCTTCCCCAACCCAAGTGACCCCCCAACCCTGGCCAAAATACACACAAGCATATATATATATATACACACATGCAGGGACAGACATACATACATAAGCACACATGCAAACACACACAGAAGGGATTTTCCAAACTAATCCCTACAAACTACTGTGACTTAAACCATTTAACATCTATATAGGACAAAAAAAAAAAAAAAAAAACCTGGATTATAGCTTAAGATTCAGAAGCTTGGAGTTGTCCTTTAGCTAAGGACATGAATTAGCCAAGAGATGAATTCGTTCTACCTGACAGCCAGGAGTTGATGTGACTGGTGTCCTGTGTTCCATGCTTAGTTGCCCAGTCCTGTCTGACTCTTTGCAACCTTATGGACTGCAGCCCACCAGGCTCCTCTGTCCATGGGATTTCCTAGGCAAGAATACTGGAGTTGGTTTTCATTTCCTTCTCCAGTGGCTCTTGCTGATCCAGGGATCAAACCTACGTCTCCTGTGTCTCCTGCATTGCAGGTGGATTCTTTACCCATCGAGCCACTGGGGAGTCCCCCAGAGGCCAACAAACCCTGTTCTAGCCCCAACACTGCCACTGTGTGTCTGACATGACCTGCGGCCACTCTCCCTGTGCTTCAGATACCTCTATCTGAAATGAGGCTGTCAGTGGAAACTTCTTGGCTCTGTGTTCCCCCTGCTTCCTTCATCTTCCTAACAGAAGACAAGGGGGGGTGTTCCCTCTCTAGTCCCCAAGAAGCCAAGGTGCTTGGGGGCAGAAAGCCAGCAGAGCTGGGGTGAGCTCCTTTCCTTCTTTCTAAAGGTACTTACAATGAGTTTGGGCACCTGTGGAGTATAGGGCATGGTTTTAAGGTATGTGGGTTTATTTGACTAAATTAGAAATCAGGAAAGAGGTCAAAAGGAAGTCAGGTGATGATTTTAAAGAAAACTGAATTCATCCTGTCATTTATCTCTGATAGGTGGGATCCCAGAGGAGCCTGGGTTAATGGAGGGATTTGGAGTTGGGGTATTAAACCTGCAGTTTTTGCTCTAGGAAATAGGCTTTAGAAGGATGGGCTGAGGGAAGCAGGGCCAGATTTCAACAAAATTATGAGGTCGGTGACTTCTGTTCTGTGTTTCTCCCTCCCATCGAGGGCACCTTCATGACCCATTTTCAGGAAAGTCATCCAATGGCTTCGTGACAGACACAACTCCCTCCTGACTACTCCCAGGCACTGCTTCCCATCCCCGCAAAAATGCCCTGGTTAAGTCTAGCTCTCTAGATGTCACCTGATTTCAATGTAGGGAAATGCCTTTGGGTCCCTAAAAGCCACTTCATTTCAACAAACAGGTGCTCCTATCTACGAGGGGCCAGACCTGTGTTAGAGACAAAAATAGGACATGGTCCTTTCCAAAAAGGGCAGCTCTAAGGGTGACACTTGAGAATGTCCCTTTCTACCTCTGTTCCCTGACAATCATAAGCAGTGAACTTGCCCACTTCAGGTGGACTTGAGATCCAAGTTGGCTTTGAGCCCGCCCTTCCACAGTCCTACAGTCATCCAGAGGGAGTGAGCGTTCTGCCAGGGCCCGTTCATCATCTTCTCTGCATATTGAATTGAACATCTGAACCCAAGAGCTCACCATGTCTTCTCCATTTCCGATCACAGGGTCTAAATGCCCTGCTTATTGATAATGCATTTGGAAATCTGTTTTCTTCCTTCTCCGAGGGAATTGTATAAAATGTTCATTTCCTCAAACCAAAGCATTTCCAAGAGAATCAGCCAATTTGCTTATGTATTAAAAATAACAGCATAACAAAGGAAAAGATGGCTTGGACTCTGCAGGAGACCATCAGAAAATTAATTCACAGATTTTAAACTTACAAAGCAGAGTATCCTAGTGTAACGGAGCAATAATATGTATCCCTATTCAGGAAACTGAAGTTGCTCTTCTGTCAGTCAGAAGACCCAGATTATCATTTCTGGAGGTTTGAGGATGGAGCCCTCCTAACAGAGCTCACGTCTTTGAGCACTAGCATGGTACTGCTCTTAGTATGCTGGGTGTGGCTGGGAGGACTGGGCACTCCTGCCCAGTGACTCAGCTCTTACTGCATGTATGGCAAATGGGAGGTGCTTAGAACACCAGGCTTTTCATCAGAACCCCACAGAGGGGATACGAAGAGGAATGGGGAGAGTGGCTCTGCCCCCAGCCCCAATGCTACCTTGGCCAGGATCTGAGCCAGATACCCTCCCTTCTCCAGGTCTCAATTTTCTCACCTGTAAAATTATGGCTTTGGCTCTTGAACCAGGCCTCATCTGTAACAAAGTTTTTGTTGAAGTGGGGAAAGTTGAGGACTGTGCAATGAGTTCCTCTTAAAGCCAAATATATTCTGTTTAAGAGACTGTTCTCAACTTTCACTTTTCACTTTCATGCACTGGAGAAGGAAATGGCAACCCACTCCAGTGTTCTTGCCTGGAGAATCCCAGGGACGGCGGAGCCTGGTGGGCTGCCGTCTTATGGGGTGGCACAGAGTCAGACATGACTGAAGTGACTTAGCAGCAGCAGCAGCAGCAGCTCAACCTTGACCCTAGGTTTTTCTTATGGACTTCCCAGGTGGTTCAGTGGTAAAGAATCCACCTGCCAAGGCAGGAGATGTAGGTTCAATCCCTAGGTTGGGAAGATCCCCTGGAGTAGGAAATGGCAACCAACTCTAGTATTCTTCCCTGGGAAACCCCATGGACAGACAATCCTGGCAGGGTACAGTTTATGGGGTCACAATAGAGTCGGACATGACTTAGCAACTAAACAACAAATGTTAAAACTTCATCTAAAAAATTAGATTATGATACAAATGAATGACAGTTATGTTTTATTTGCTTTGTTTTGTTTTTACTGTCTTAAGTCAGGAAAATGAAAAAAAAAACTGCAATTCTTTTTCAGTCCTCAAAATATCTTATCAATTGTACTGGCCCACCAAATTGATAGGACAGAAACCTAGAGATTGGATAGTCTCTAAGCTCACTTATGGTTGATACCCACCACTGGTGGTGGTAAGTTCAGCACTGCCCTTACTAAGAAAAGCAGTAGTTGTTTGTCTGTTTTTTTATGGTCCTCAGCTGCACCTAGATTCACAAGGCAGCCTTTAAAAAATGTTCAACCCCCAGGGCTCTCTCTCCCCTTATTGTTCAGCCGCTCAGTTGTGTCTGACTCTTTGTGACCCCATGGACTGCAGCACACCAGGTTTCCCTGTCCTTCACCATCTCCCGGGCTTTACTCAAACTCATGTCCATTGAGTCAGTGATGCCATCCAACCATCACATCCTCTGTCATCCCCTTCTCCACTTGCCTTCAATCTTTCCCAGCATCAGGGTCTTTTTCAATGAGTCGGCTCTTCCCATCAGGTGGCCAAAGTACTGGAGCTTCAGCTTCAGCATCAGTCCTTCTAATGAATATTGGGGTTGATTTTCTTTATGATTGACTTGTTTGATCTCCTTGCTGTCCAAGGGACTCTCAAGAGTCTTCTCCAGCACCACATTTTAAGAGAGACCCAGGCAAGGGGAGTGAGGCCCAGGCAAGGGGAGTGAGGCCCAGACAAGGGGACTTTGTTAAAAGGCAGTACCACTGATGTGAAGCTTAGACTGAGAACCACAGACAGATGCATTTGCAGGCCTGACTTGGGGAAATGTTCATAAAAATTCAGATTCCTAGTCTTTACTCTATATTTACTAAATCAGAAGAAACTCTAGAGCTCAAGGAATCTTTGTTTTCAAAAGCTTACCAAGTAAGACCATTGCATCCAGGCTCCAGACTAATCTTAAGTACAGGTAACTGTTATATATTAAATACTGAGGAACCTCAGAAAGGCTCACTGCTGCTCTAGGCATCTTTCTGATATAAAGGTAACATTTGAAATGTCAGCACTTAGGATCCATTCATTGCCCCATAGCATCTGCCTTAAGAATGTCTCTGTCCAGAAGGTCAAGGACTTAATCCAGTACCTTTCATTCCAGACAGATCTCTGAATTTGTGGAACTGGAGGAGGAATGGGCAGGCAATGCAGAAAAAGATGAGAAAGTGCCAGAAGCATAGGTTTCTCTGCCCACTCCCTTGCCCTGCCTGGCCCTGGATGTGTTCTATATTTGAACGTCTTTTCAGGAGTTGTGGCTATGATGCAGACTGTCTACACACTCTACAAAACAGACCCCCTAACCCCACGTATGATGCAGCCAGGCCACTGGCCTCAGTGGCCCAAGGAAACTTCCCAGTGACAGCAAACCCGGAAGCGAGAGGTTCAGCAAAGCTCTGGTTGTCTTCAATTAATATTTTTATCAGCTTAAGCCTCCCTCTTAGATGCTAAGATCCTTGTTTGCTATGTTCCTAAGCAAAGCCCAAAGGAGTTGGAAACCTTCACAGAATTATATTAAGGGTCCAAAGGCTTTTGC
Organism: Antilocapra americana; assembly: GCA_007570785.1. Taxonomy (NCBI): domain Eukaryota; kingdom Metazoa; phylum Chordata; class Mammalia; order Artiodactyla; family Antilocapridae; genus Antilocapra; species Antilocapra americana. The sequence continues at coordinate 5,962,365 of ML663025.1, forward strand.
ATGAATGAAGTGGCTGAGATAAGATCTACTATAAAACAGACCAGTGATCAATGAAAGCAAGGATTGTATCCAGAACACTGTGCCGCTACCTCCAAATCCTTATGAAATTCCCATGAGAGCACCCAAGGTTGAACTAACGTCCAAGAGAGTTGCTACCCTCAAAACACCTCCCACCAAAAACAGCAGCCCCCACAGATCTGCCCTTCTTAGCCCAGACTTACAGCCCAGTGTTAGGACATGGTTGTTTAGAAAAGGCAATGACATACTGCAGGATACTGAACTGGTCCCTGAGGGGATGAACATGGAATCATTCATTCATTCAACAATTTATTCGGCCCCAACTCTGTAAAAGGCACTTTTCTAATCACTTTAAATATATTAATTAATTTACCTTAAAGTATCCTTTAAGATAGGTATCATCATTAGCTACATGTCATAGAGAAAGAAACGGAAATACGGAAGGCTAAACCGGTTCTAAAAGAACACACAGGTAGCACATGTCGGAGCCAGGATTCAAACCCAGGAAGCCTGGCTTCTGAAACGTGCCAGACCCTGAGCTAGATAGTTTTGAGAATAATGGTGGATCATACCACAGAGACCCAGGATGGTGAAGGGTTACATTTGAGGCCAGAGAGCAGTGGGAAGGGTTATGGGAAGTAGATTCCTCTTTGATAAACTTTGGCTTTAAGAACGTCTCTTCCCCTCTCCAACCTCAGCTTATTTACCTATGAAATGTAAGGATAGTCTAAATATTCTCTAAGATCTTCTTAGCTCAAAAAAAGGTAAAAACATGATGTAGTGGGCTAGACAGTGGAACACAGTGGATAGGACATTTTATAGGTATGAGGCAGAAGTGGTATAAAGAGGGGATACAGAGCTTCCCTGGTGGCCCAGTGGTTAAGAATCTGCCTTGCAATGCAAGGGACATCAGTTCAATACCTGGTCTGGGAAGATCCCACATGCCACGGGGCGACTGATCTCATATGTCACAACTAATGAGCCCCACTCTGGATTCCCCAAGCCACAACTACTGAGCCCACGTGCAGCAACTACTAAAGCCCACGTACCCTAGAATCTGTGCTCTGCAACAAGAGAAGCCCCCACACTGCAACTAGGGAGTACTCCCTGCTGACCACAAATGGAGAAAGCTAGAAGACCCAGCACAGTTAAAAATTAACAAATATTTAAAAAGAGGGGATGCAACCCCTCAAAGATGGAAAGAGCCACTCTGCCCTTCTCTATAACATGAGGGAACCCACACTGAGTACCCTTCTTTAAAATCCAGGAGGTTCATGCAGTATCCATGAGAGGCAAAGGGAAAAAATCAGGAGCAGCCTTCCCTCCACTCCCCAGTGACTTTCCTTTAAATGATGTATCAACTGTCACTAAAAAAGGAATTAGACACGCGGGGAGTTTAAGACAAGGACTTTGCTGGTCATTTCAGTGTACATGTTCCCAATAGCCGACAGTATCAAATATTCATCCCCATCTGAAAGTATCCCTTCCAGGGCATCTGAAAAGTGCATTTGCTAAATACCTAAACATCTGGACAGAAGTCTTTCCAGAGGAATCAGAGCCAGAGAAAGCAGAGCCAGAGCTCAAAGTGACAGAGCAACTAGCTTAAGCAGATGAAAGGACAGAAGTGGCCAGAAACTATCACCCCAGCTAGGCTGCCATTGAGCGGGGCAGGCGGGTATGAGAAGAGCATCGGCAACAAGCCTCTTGTTGACAGTGGTCTCCTCAGCTAACAAACAGAAAATGTCAGTCTTTCTATCGCTCCAAGGTCAAAGATGAACCTTCTGTCCTGTCTTTATTCCAATCAGAAGATCTAATTCTAGGCCACAATTTTGGCTTGGCAAAGCACAGCCAACACCCTTTGAGATGTGCTGCACTTCTGTAGATTAACTTGGGTCAGTTCCCATGACAGCAATCAGCCTGGGACCTGATTCTCTTGGCTGAGCATGATCTTCAGCCACAAATATCCAATATCCCCTCTTCCCCTCCTCCTTGCCTCTCCTTTCCTCGTCTTCATCTCCCTGTCTGTCTCTCTTAAAGCTATTATGAATTTCTTAAAAACTAATATAGTGAAACGGTTCAGAAGTGCCTCAGAAAGGTAAATATAGTGTTATCCTACGACAGCAGCAATTCTTCTCCTAGGTATCTACACAAGAGAATTGAAAACATGTGGCCATGCAAAAATCTGTATGTGAATGTCCACAGCGGTACTACTCACAATAGCCAAAAAGGAAACAATGCAAATGTTCATCACTGGGTGAATGAATAAACAAAATGTGATAAATCCATACAATGGAGTATTATTTGGCCATAAAAAGGAATTAAATACTTATATCCTACAACATGGACAAACTTCAAAAACATTATGCTAAAGGAAAGAAGTCAGTTACAAAATGTACATACATTGTACAATTCCCTTTATATGAAATGTCCAGAGGAGGAAATCCGGAGAGGCAGAAGTAGATTAGTGGCTGCTTAGGGATGGGGTGGGCTTCCCAGGTGGCTCAGTGTAAAGAATCTGCTTGCCAAGCAGGAGACGTGGGTTCGATCCCTGGGTTGGAAAGATCCTCTGGAGGAGGAAATGGCAACTTACTCCAGTATTCTTGCTTTAGAGATCCCATGGACAGAGGGCTACAACCATGGGGTTGTAGAGTCCATGGGGTCTCAGAGTCAGATACGACTTACAGACTAAACAACAACAAGGGCTGGAGTGACTGCTTACGAGTAGGGGGGTTCTTTTAAAGGAGACAACACTGTGCTAAACTTAGATTCTTGTAGTTCTTGCACAACCCTGCGAAATGCTGAAAAAAAGGAGCCATACACTTCAAGTGGCAAATTACATGACATATGAATCATAGCTCAATAAATGTGTTTTAAAAATGAATATACTACTTATACATACCTTGTAATGTGATATAATAAAGCTTACAGGATAGTTAAGTGGATTACATTTTTACACAATTTTAGAGAAAATGGAGGTGAAATTTTCTCTTATCTATTTCTTCCTTTTCTCACTGCAGGTAGATGTTCTCACAAAAGTGGAAAGTAATTGCCTAATGCCTTTCACCTCAAATTTCAATTTCAAACAGAAGTAAGTCAGATATTTTTATGATAGACACCACAAGAAAAGAATATTGCTTCAGCCAAAACCAAGAACGATGGAAACTGAATATATTGAAGGATTTTGTTATTCTTAATATGACTTGAGAAAACAGAAATTTAAGTCAGCTATAGAAGTTTCCATACTGCCAAAACCATGGTTTTTCCAGTAGTCATGTATGGACATGAGAGTTGGACCATAAAGAAGGCTGACCGCTGAAGAACTGATGCTTTTGGACTGTGATGCTGGAGAAGACTCTTGAGAGTCCCTTGAACAGCAAGGAGATCAAACAAGCCAATCCTAAAGGAAATCAACCCTGAATATTCATGGGAAAGACTGACGCTATAGCTTAAGCTCCAAAACTCTGGCCACTTGATGAGAAGAGCCGACTCACTGGAGAAGAGCTGATTCATTGGAAAAGACCCTGATGCTGGGAAAGATTGAGGGCAGAAGGGAAAGGGGGTGACAGAGGATGAGACGAGCATCACTGACTCAATGGATATGAATTTGCATAAACTCCGGGAGATAGTGAAAGACAGGGAAACCTGGCATGCTACAGTCCATGGGGTTGCAAAGAGTTAGACACAACTTAGTGACTGAACATCAACTTAAAATGAGGTAATTCAAGTGGACCCTAATCCATTATGATGGTGTCATCATCAGGAGACAGGGACACACAGAGGGAAGACCACGTGAGGACACCAGGAGAAGACAGACATCTACAAGCCCATCAGAGAGGTCACAGGAGAAACCAGCTCTGCTAGTATCTTGATCTCAGTCTTCCAGCCTACAGAATCATGAGAAAAGTCCTTGTTGCTTAAGTCATCCCCCTTGTCAAGCACTAACACACAAATATAGTAAGAGTAAGATAATCAAGTAGTCTTGTATTAAGCATCACTTATGAGCTCATACTTAGGTTCTTTCACCTATAGGGAAACCCAAATACTTGGTCTCTATCTCAAGAATCTTATGCTGAATTAGAAGAAACATAAGTTCATAAGATGGTGACTACACTACTCAACACTCTCCACAGGGAAAGGAGAGCTCGACAAGCTATGGTCAAGGCAGTCTTATACTAGAAGAGGTGAGCTGTAAGTGGGTCATCACCCACTATTTCAGACAGAGCTGAGTATAAACAGTAAGAAAGGATCAGCAGTCTTGATAAGATGGAGCTCACTGGAAACCTTACCCAGAGGAGTTACAACAGATCAATGGGACAGAAGTCAGGTTTTAGCAAGTTGAGAAGGCAATGGATGGGTAAGAATTAGAGGCGTAGAAACAGAGCAAAGAAGGAAAATAAAAAGGATCACCATTAGGAAGAGTGACAGGACAGAAAAAGAAGAAGGGGGTTGTTTTGTTTTTTAATTTTTATTGGGGTACAGTTGCTTTACAACCTTGTGTTAGTTTCTGCTGTACAGTGAAGTGAATTGGCCATATGTATACATATTCCCCCTCTCCTTCAGATCTCCTTCCCATTTAGGTCCCCACAAGGCACTGAGCAAAGTTCCCTGTGCTTACAGTAGGTGCTCAATAGTTATCCATTTTATACATAGTAGTGTATATATATCAATCCCAATTTCCCAGTTCATTCCGCCACCCTCTGTCCCTCCCTTGGTAGCCATACATTTGTTCTCTACATCTGTGTCTCTATTTCTGCTTTGCAAACAGGTTCATCTGTACCACCTTAAGTGCTCATCCTGGTTCCAAATTCCTGGATTTGTGGGAGAAACTACACAGTCTGAGGTAAAAAGAGGAGTGAGAAGTTGAGGAAATGGATGCAATCTTCCACCCTAAGATGTGTCTTTAAAAGACAACTCTGTCAACAATGTAAAGAGTGGATGGAAGGAAGAAAGAGAAGGCAGAGAAACTGGTTTGCATTATGGTTATAATTCATTCACAAAATGACAAGAGCATGAACTAAAGCAGCAATTGCACTGGAGAAGAGAACAGACTGAGGATGTCTTAACCCCTTCTCCACTGGGAGAGCTTTGACTCTGAGAAACAAGGAGATGGAAATCTGTCGATGGACATTGCTTGGTGGTATTGATTGAGCCATGTTAGGCTATCAATTCCTAACATTTCTTCCTTGTGTTATAAGACGTGGCTATTTATCTTCAGTCTTCAATCCTGGATAGGATGATTCTTTGCTAGATAAGAAAATCTAAGAGATAACCATTGTAGTGTTACTATTGAGGTCAAAATACCTAACTCAGCTCCACACAGGTACCACAGCCCCTGTAGCAACTACAGCCTCAGCCACACTTTATGACACTGCTTATATTCTGTTATATTGTTTTTCTTTTAACCATTTACTGTGAGTGAACCTGAGTCTCTATGTTGAATATATAGTATAAGTACAATGAAGATAGTTGGCCTTGACAGTCTTTTGCTTCCATTACTCTGCCTCTATCATGAGGTCAAAATGTTATTTACTAATTTCTCCTACCTAAGGGACACCTGTTGGGAATTATTTTCAGTAGCCAGAGTGCAGCATCGTAGGGAGACAACAATAGGATGATGTCATTCTCTTGGGAACATCGTGTCAAGCTGCCTTGGTACTTCAGAGCCCAGGTGTTTAATTCATTAACTATTCTTCAGATGGGTGACTGGGGAGATACCTGAAATTAATAGATCCACAACCTGTAACCACTGAGGGCAGAGACTGACAAACTGAGGAAAGCAGGTCATTAACAAAGGTGAGTAGTTCTGTGACCCCTTCATTCCTCATGACATCTCACAGAGGCTATGAAATTATCTTCCTTAGAGTCTTTATGAATGCTCGATGGGAAGATGGGCTCGGCGACCACCAGAGACTCTGATGTTCATCCACCAGACAATGACCATGAGTCTCTGTCCCCCTTTTGGGTGAATCCAACTGGGACAAGTTGGTCACCTTACAAGATTCTGCCTTCTAGACCTTTTCATTTGCTCATTTGGGATGACTTTAAGCAAATCCTAATTTCTTCATGTACCAGAGTTGCATCCTGTTGAAGCCAGCCAGCTTGACATGCTATTGGGCCCATTACTTTATGCTTTGGAGTCCAAAATTGCTTTATATTATGGAGTCCAAATATTTGTAAGAAACAAAGCTGATTATATCATTGCTTTGATACATGCCATCATTATCACCTCTTGTATTTCTTTACTGCTTTTCCTTCCAAAGGATAGTCACAGCTATGGTCTCCTTTTATCTTAACAACACTGTGAAAGAGAAAGGTAGGTCAAAGTGTGTTAGTTGCTCAGTTGTGTCTGACTCTTTGCGACCCTATGGACTGTAGCTCTCCAGGCTCCTCGGTCCATGGAATTTTCTGGGCAAGAATACTGGAGTGGATTGCCATTTCTTTCAAAGAGACATGGGAATTATCCTGATCCCCATTCAACACATACACAAACAGAATCCCAGAAAGAAGGGACTTTCCTGAGGTCCCCCTGTCAGTGCACAGGTGATCCTAGCCTCTGAGTTACTGCCCAGCAGCTTAGAGTTCTCGCATTGGAGTAACACTAAATGCTGATGATATGCAGCCCCGTGGTGTCTTTGGTATTCTATTCTGGCTCTGGCCTCTCTTAGGGAGCAGATTCAGTGTTTCACAATCACAAAATGGGGTCTTTCTTTAAGAGAACACTGATGAGACTTTAAAGGTGGAGTAATTGGGCTGATAAGATAATAAGCCCTAAAGTGGATAATAATATTGAGCTCTAGAAGGGATAATAGTATTGATCTGCCTATCAGGCCTGTTGGGAGGATTAGCTCACTGGCAATTGGGAAGAACTTTGCAATGAAGGAACATAAATGATAGCACATTTGGGAGTCCCCTTGTTCCCTTTGGAATAACTCTCCCTGGAGTGACTTAAGCAGTCATAGGATGCTATGGCAACCTAGGCCTGTCTAATGGAAACTGTCATTTCTATATTCCTCCTTCAATTCCATATTCCTTACCTCAACCATCAGGAGAGGACTTGTCTTCTTTAAAAATGAAGTACAGTGAGAAAGCACTGACTTTAAGGCTTCTGGTGAGAAGCACAGTCATGGGGGAAATGCTGGGTGCTTTTAAGAACACTATCTAGAGACTCTCTTGTCTGTGGTCATCGAAGTAATGGGTGGAAGAATGCCCCTTAGAAGAGCAATCAGAGATGGCTATGAGGGGCTCTGCCAACTGGGGGCTCCAGAGAGGCTGATACGAGGGATTGGGTTTGTGATTCTTTACTGTCATGAGGGAAACATTAGGTTTCTTTCAGGCACTTCCATAGTTAATGTGGAAAAGCTACTTTGTTGTTTTCATGATGTCATTATTATAATACTACTGGTTTCAGAGTAAGTGTTCAATAAATGCTGATTGATGGATGTTCTAGTGTTTGTATATGTATCATTGTTTCCCCACAAGCAAGGTTCTCCTATTTTGGCAAATGCTTTGCCATATTCCCTCTGTCCTAAACCCCTTGTGAAAAATACAAGAATGAATGCAGTGGTTAGCTCAGGGTCAGAGCTCGAAAATGGCTGAACCAAGATGGCCCTAGAGCTTCTAACACCAAGCCTAGACAGAGGTCCTTCCATTCTGCAGCCTGGCCTGCCATAGCCAGGTTGCAATCCAATTACATGCCTTCTGGAGGACTGTGATGGAAAAACCACCCCTGGGCTTCTCCTTCACTCTCATGCTACTATCATGGTCACAATACTCCTGATACCAGCTGTTGGGGTATCCTCACACAAAGCAACGCTCTGTGACACTAACTGGAGTATCCTACAATTCGATTCAATTCTAATACTGACTAGAGTTAGTGTAGATCCACAAGACTGCCCCTACTTCAGACACCAAGTGCAGTTATAAGAGGTAGGTCCCCACAACTTCTATCTGACTTGGCTACAAATCAGAAGTTACCATGACCCACCCTCACCAGGATTCTATTATTTGCTAGAACAGCTCACAGAATTCAGGGAAATAGTTACTTAGTGTACTGCTTTATTATATAATACAGGGTATGATACAATATTCAGGCAAATAGCCAGATGAAGAGATAGGTAGGGCAAAGTTGGGGGTGGGGTGGTCCTGAGTGCATGAGCTTCTGTTCCTCTGGGTTGGGATGCATTACTCTCCCAGAACATGGATGTGAACCATTCTAGAAGTTCTCTGAAGCCCATACTGTTGGTATTTTTATGCAAGCTTCACATAAGCACAATAAATTATTAACTTGTTTTCTAGCCCCTTTCCTTTTCCCCTCTCAAGAGGGTGGGGAGGTGGGAGGAGGTGCACTGAAGGTCCCAAGCTTTGAATCATAGTCCCAGGGAGGAGCCCACCAGGAGTCACCTCATTAAAACAAAAGACAGTCTTATCACCCCGTAAATACCAAGGGATTTAGAAGCTCAGTTTCAGACGCTCCTATCACTCAGGATGTGACAAGGGTTTTAGAATCTCTACATCAGGAACTAGGGTCAGAGACTAAATGTTAGAACAAAAGATTCTCCTAGCACCTCTATTTAGAAGGGTTTTAGGTGATCTGTGCCAGGAACCAGGGACAGAGACCAATATATATATATATATATATATATTTCTTATTATTTCCCTGTGCTTGTTTCTATTTTCTCTGTGTTCTAACCAGCTGAGCTAAGTATGCTCTTAACAATGGTGAACCATTCCAGGGAGGCCAGCATGCCAGGAGCCCAGTCCTCCCAGTACCCCTGAAGGGTTCTCTGGTGGACACCTGCATGCCTCCTTTTGCACAGAAAAGTGGAGCTCACTTTTGCATTCCAGTTTCGTGCATCCCCCTCCCAGCTTTTCAATTTCTACCTTCTCAAAGGCATTTTTAAAAAATGATTCAAAATTGCTTAGAAACTGAAGCAAGATTCCCTAGTTATTGATTCAAATTTTGGAAGGTCTGACTCAGAGCTGTCTCTCTCATTCCTGCCACCAATTCTGATGGTTGAAGAGGGATTCCAAGGATTTGGGATGTAATTAAAGAACCCAAGAATCCCCTGTGCAGGGGAATTTAATATTTCCATTCTACCTGAAGTTTTCATTGCTAGGATGTTAACTGGAATTTCAGTCTTTCTCTCTGCATTCTGGGATTTTGCTTAAGCTAGTATTTTTGGTTCCTTGCTCCTGTATCTTGACAGCAGACAACAAACAACCTCTTTATATTCACAGAATGGCAAGAACTGGGTTTAGTCGGCATTTTGGCAGATAAACACAGTAACAGTGGCCTCAGAAGCCCTGCTATTGGAGATGTGATAGGAAATGTGCTGTGGCAAAGAAATCCTATACTTTGTGCCATCCTCTGCACAGAGAAAGAATCTGTGTCTATTGCATCTTATAAGAAAAAAGAGATATGAAGAGACAATAAGATAATAGTAATGAGTCAGTTTGTGTGTTAAAAGGTTTGAGACATAATCATACAGATCTGAATCTACTTATTTTCTAGGCTTACTTTAGCAAATTTTCTTTGCTTGGTTTCTATGGAAACGGGAAACTGCACATGAGCCAGAGACACTCAATAGTCTTCCTTGGCAGGCATGTCCATTTCAGATTTCTCTGCTTTAAGTGATAACCTATTGTAACTACTAAGAGTAAAATAATAATAATCTGTACACTGTCCTCTCAGAATCATCACTGAGGTCAGTGTTGATGGCTACCATCGTCGAGCCCTTGCTGAGTTCCAGGGCAAACACTAAACAATTGTAGAACTTAACTCACTTTCCAATAGACCTGTGGGTTAGGTGTATGTAACTGTCAGTCCAATCAGGAAAAGGCAAACCACTCCAGGGATTTCCAATGGAAGGGACTGAATACAAGGAGTTAGTTATGCATGTGACAGAATTGCTGAGAGGCCAAACTGGGGGCTGTGAGGCAGCTCAGAGAGTAGTGAAAATAGGAAGCTGCACCCATTCTGAGGCTCAAGAGACAACAGGAGGAGGTAGTGTTTCCAGCACCTTAAAGTTGGGATAAACTGTTGGGAGCGAGAAATATCATGAGGACTGCATACAGGAGTTGAGACCATGGAGGCAGAGGTTGCCTGGTGGGCCCTAGAACCACAGAGGAGACACAAGTACCTACTACCAGCACCCACAGGAAGCAGAGAGGGAAAGAGAGAGAACACCCTGGCTTCTCTCTTATTCTTGCCCTCATTTCTAAGCAATCTTCTGTCAAGACCTCCTATTGACGGAACCTGCACAAAAGCCAGAGGGCAAAAGATCTGGGAAATAAGTTCCTCTGTGATATAGAAGAGGGCAGAGGAACTGTGGGGGTGCATCTGAGAACAAATTAGCAGTTGGCTAACAGATTATCTGGAGAAGGAAATGGCAACCTGCTCCAGTATCCTTGCCTGGAAAATTTTGTGGACAGAAGAGCCTAGAGGGCTGCAGTTCAAGAGATCACAAAGAGTCGGATACAACTGAGTGACTGAGCACCAGCACCAGCAAAGTATTACTACACCCATCCCATGGATAAGAAAACTGAGTCACAGACAATTTTCTTAAGACAAATGCTAGTCCATTAAATGAGTCATTATCTGGTTAGGAGTACATGCTCTCAACAACTTTATGATTTCCTCTCTGTAGAAAGGAAAATGACTTCCCAATGCACATGGCAGTTCAGTTTCACTTGTCCTTCACCTCAGCAGACCCAGTGGATTATGAGAACTTTAAGCTGTGGTGGTCTGTCCATCTGAAATTTGCCCATTTGGGGGGTCCTAGATATTTATTTGATGTGTGTTTATTCCCGATGTTTCAGTCTAACAACGTATCGTCATCTATACCTTTAGTCATAAAAATGTGAAAAGGGCCATTTACTCATTAGTGACACAGACTTAAAAGTTGGAGGAAGATGGGACTGGAGACAAATCTCACCTTTCTCATATTTTCTAGAGAACTAGACTATGACTCCCGTTGGGTAGATGGTCTCAATGAGGCAGTGGGGGGAAACAGACAGAAATTCCCAGTTCCTATTTTCTTCCTTCATGTGTGAGTATTTGTCATTGCTAAACCTGTAAGAAAAATTTATCAACTTTGTCAAAAATTTCTATCAATTCATCTTGTTTCTGAACTAGGGGAAGAAGACCATTTAGCTGAAAGACACCTTGGAAAACCTTGGAGAAAACTATTTCATTTAATAATAAGGATTGACTCCTCTCAAAGGCATTCATGTTTTAAGAGAGTTTACTTTAAAAACCAATAAACCTTCTAATATAAGGATTTTCAGTGACTGGTTATGGAGGAGAATATTTTTTGATAAATCATTCTACTGTTTTTCTTTAAATTTATGTTCTATGTGCAGAAACCTCTGTATTTGGAAAGCATTTGGGGCCTTTGTGGGGATTTCAATAAGATAATACACACAGAGCTCCTAGACCACAACAGGCTGTTAAATGACTATTAAAGGCTGTATTCATTATAGTTATTAACATCATCATCATCATCATCACCATCATCACGACTATGCTTGACTTTTCACAAAGGTGTAAAGAAAAGACTGGCATGGTCAGGAAGCTTTCTGCAAAAGGGCCTTCTGCTAGGTCTTAAAGGCACTCCTTTTACTTTTAACATGTAAAAGTGTCTAGTGTTTTCAGGCAAAGACATATAATCACCAATTTCCAGGACCTGAAAATCCAGATGGCGGCAGAGAATATATGACAGGTTCATATTCGCTACAGTTGCAGTCTGGACTGAAGGAAGAGGGCTTGATTATTCAAGTTATTTTAAAACTGCTTTAATTATATTTTGTTGAAACTCTGAGAGTAAAGAGGTTTTAAAAAAGTAAAAACAACAAAGAACCTCAATACTCTGTTTTTCCAAGATGATTTGGTTTCAAGAGAAGTTGGTAAAGTGATCTGATCTACCTGCATGGAGTTATCTTACAGAGAAAAGCTTTGGAGAGACATACACACACAGAAATAGGCTGACTCTTTCCTCCCCAGAACCAGATAAAAAACAGTTACCTTCCTTATATCATGGGAAGCGGACCCATCTCAGCCTGTGTTATTGGTGCCAAGAAATGGTATCAAAGGGAGGAAAGCTATGCTTCCACCTTCCCATGGAAAATTCCAGCTGGAGGAAGAGGAGAGGCAAAAGGCGGGGTTTTGCCCAGGAGAGCAGGCATACTGCTAAGCCCCTCCTTCAGCAGCCTTGCGGCCCTCACTCAGACCTGGCCAAGCACCACGGCAGAGGCGACGCCAGCCCTGGTGTGGAAGGAATACTTTGGAGGGTGGTGACAAGGCTCTCAGGTTCTCAGAGCAACAAAGCTCCCTCCATCTTCCCAGGCCTGAAACCATTCATACTCCCTTACCCAGCCCCCAGGGTAGCAGGTGGCAGACTCCTCATACTTTTAGGATATTGGTATGTAAAGCTCTCCTCCAGGCATTAACCCTCAGGCTGCAAGTAGACTATCTGCTGACCTAATAACAGGGCCACGAGAGGATGGGCATCATGAGCAGCTTGTCTGGACCTCACCATGGTGCTGTGCACGTCCAGCTTCTGCTGTGGTTGTTTGGGCCTCTGCTTCCTGGAGCTTCACACTCTCCACTGGGCTCACACGTTCTCCTTCACTTCCATGGCCCAAATTCTACCTCTCAGTCCATCCATAATAACCAGAGGCTTTCCAATGGTCACTTCTTCCTCTGACCTCTCATAGCTTTTAATTTTAAAAAATTAAAAAATTAGTTAAAAAATTTTCAATGTTTTTTACATTGATTTTTAGATATGTCTTTATTTTCACTCTACTGGTTGTTGTGTTTCCACTGTGTTTATGCTCAAAAACACTTGCTGAGGAGCGTGCCATGTGCTCTAGGGCAGAGAGGGCTCAACGGGAGAAAGAGGGGTTCTAAAAACAAATCCTGACACCTGACAATGCCTGCAGACACCTGACGGGTAGTCAGGATCCCTTGGTTTGCAAGTCACAGAAAGTCAACTCAAACTGACATAAGCAAGGAGGGAATTACTAGCCTTCATGGATGAGAAGGATGCTGGAGTGGCTCAGCAAACAGAAAGAAGAGTTCTAGGAACCAAAATTCTAGGACAAAAGGCTTCCTAGGTGGTGCAGTGGCAAAGAATCCACCTGTCAATGCAGAGATGCAAGAGATGTGGGTTTGATTTCTGGGTTGGAGGAGGAAATGGCAACCCCATCCAGCACTCTTGCCTGGGAAGTCCCATGGACAGAGGAGCCTAATGGGCTATACTCTACGGGGTCGCAAAGAGTTGGACATAACTAAGTCCAACTAAGTTAAGGACAAGAAGAAGTTAAGGATGAGAATGATGCAGGAGTGACTCATAGAATGGAAAGCAGAATTCCAGGAACTAAAACTCTAGGACAGAAAATGCAAACCCACTGAAATGGATGAAAAATACTTTTCTCCTCTCCTCTCCATTTCCTCTCCTCCCTGTGTCTAAATCCAGATATATTCATCTCACTTGACACTTCTTTCTTTTTACGTTCTCTCCTCCTTCTCTCTCTCTCCATCTCTATCTCATTATGTCTCTATCAAAATCCCTTTAAATCCCTTCTCCACATATCAGAGAAAACAATTCTCAGCAACTCCAGACATATACTCTTAGTGATTTAAAATGAAAGAAAACTAGCCTTCCACCTCCCATCAGAAGATTCCTTGCAGTGTCCCCAGTGAGCTGGATCTATGTGTCCAGCCTTCGGATGAGTCACTGTAATGTGATGACAGAGTCTAGACAGCACTACTGGTGGCTGCACCAGGATCACATGGAGGGAAGAAACAAGAACACCAGCAAGTCATGTTGTTAGCAAAAACCAGGGCCTGGGAAAAGGCTCTAGGAAAGGGTAGAGAGAACTTGGAACCAATTTCAGGCAGTTAAGTTCAGTTCAGTCGCTCAGTTGTGTCCGACTCTTTGCAATCCCATGGACTGCAGCATGCCAGCCTTCCCTGTTTATCACCAACTCCCAGAGTTTACTCAAACTCATGTCCATTGAGTCTGTGACGCCACCCAACTGTCTCATGCTCTGTCATCCCCTTCTCCTCCCACCTTCATCTTTCCCAGCATCAGGGTCTTTCCAAATGAGTCAGTTCTTTGCATTAGGTGGCCAAAGTATTGGAGTTTCAGCTTCAGCATCAGTCCTTCCAATGAATATTCAGGACTCATTTCCTTTAGGATGGACTGGTTGAGTCTCCTTGCTGTTCAAGGGACTCTCAAGAGTCTTCTCCAACACCACAGTTCAAAAGCATCAATTCTTTGGCACTCAGCTTTCTTTCAGGGGTGATATTAAAACTAGAGATAAACAGGCAGCAAAAGAGAGACCCTCCTAAAACTTTCTAGGCTTTCGTCTTCTAGGGATATGCTGCCTAAAATGATTTCAGCCCAGTAACTTATATGTTGACACAGGTATGGTGAAATACCTTTCATGCTAAAGCTAAAGCTCCAGTACTTTGGCCACTTGATTCAAAGAACTGACTCATTGGAAAAGATCTTGATGTTGGGAAATATTGAAGGCAAAAGGATAAGAGGGCAGCAGAGGGTGAGATGGTTAGATAGCATCACTGCCTCAATGGACATGAATTTGAGCAAACTCCAGGAGACAGTGGAGGACAGAGGAGCCTGGTGTATTGCAGCCCATAGGGTTCTAAAGAGCTGGACATGACTTAGTAACTGAACAACAACTTCAAAATTACATCGACTTCTAGGTCTTGTTTTTGGTATGCTCATAAAAAGTGTATATTACCATATCATTATTTTACTTTATAACAATGTAAAACCTGTATTTCAATGTAATTGGCTTCCTCTGTATTTCCTATGTGTTTTGTACACTTCAAAGCATTATTCTGAGAAGGGGTCTGAAGGCTTCACCAGATTACCAGAGGGGTCGAAAGGAAAGGCTATGACCCCAGTTTTAGTTGACTGTCAGATGCTGAATCGCTTGGTTTAATCCTCTAATTTTTACAGCATTTTCTCTACTTTTTGTATTTTTATCTTTTTGTTCTTCTTTCTGCACAATTTCCCCAATTTGATCTTCTTATCCCATTCTCTGACTATTTTATTTGTGCTGCATTCCCCTTGATAATATCCTGGTCTTATTCCAGAGTTGTTCTGTCTTCTCATCTATTACGCTATAAATTCTAGGGTGTAATTTATCCCTGCTGATCTTTAGCTGTCTACTCACATAGGAAAAAAGCACTACAAAGCGATTGGGATTTCTGTACCCAAATGAAGGGGTTATCGGATGACAGCTTCACTGTGGGGTTCACAAGCAGAGACCAACCATTTCACTATGGGATTCCCTACATGACAGAATCTGTGACCTTCCTTTTGGGGAAGCCTGTCTATCTAGAGGAATGCTCTAATCCCATGCTCAGAGGGAGTAAGCATTATAGGGTCAGCATCCTAGGAGCCCCCCAGTAAGGACCCTAGGCCTTACCCCTCATTCTCCATCTAGCTTAGGGCTGTTCTCTGCTGTTTCCTGCTCTTCCCTCAAACTGAATTCTCTGTGGTTCAATTACCCAGGAATTAAATCTCCTGTTTCCTGCTGGAGCAGAAGAGAAACAATTGTCTGGCTGTTTGGACTTGGGAAAAGAGACCTCTTGAGATAAATCTTCAGCCTTTCCTCCTATGTTCCTTCCCACCCTCTCCCAGCTTTGAGAGTTGATTGGTGCCTCCAGTCCCTGAGCCTTCCAACTATTTTTGGAAGCAAGCAGGCCTGCTTCTTCTTAGCTTTCCACTCCATGGGCATCATTATCCACTCTGCCGAGACAGCACTCAACCCCTCCTCTTCATGCATTGTTGATCTTTCTTGTCTGGTATCACTTTCTCTCCTTTTCACTTGGTCTCTGTAGGTTTATACCTCTTCTTTTAGTGGGCCTTGGGGAGGGACCAGAGGTTATAGGGCATAATCTGCCACGTTTATCCACATGTCTCACTTCAGCCCAAAGAATAAAAAAAGACACCATCAGCTTTGTACTGATACTTGTTGGGACTTTTCTGTACAACTCAGTGTTTCAGTGAGGGAATGGCTGTCTTGAGCTTTGGCTGGCACCCAGTAACCAGTATGTCAGCTCCCAACCTATTAATGATTAACCTGAAACAGCAGGAACTGAACCATAAGATTATAAAGGAAGGAGAGAAACTTGCACTCCAAAATGGCCATCTTCAGATGGAGTTGAGAATGTCCATCTCTTCTAGGAAGACTGCCTAGACTGAGGGGACAGAGGTAGAAATCTCCCTCTCTGTCCGCAAACACTACACACACCTGACAGCCCACCTAACATTCTCCTCACAAGTACCTCCCCGAAGCATGGCTCCATACTTCAATGTGACCACAAGGTTTCACTGTTCTTTTATATACTAGTTCTATGGATGCTATGCTATTGATAGTGTATCCTCTTGAGGCAATTTGTGTGTTTACTGAATGGCTACCCAACTGTCTCAATTCAGGCACAAATCCTTGCAGCACCAGATTTAAAATATTGATATTTTGATGAGAGCAAATTAAGTTTGAGAAAGACAGGAAAGAAATCTGACATACTTCCTTGTTTTGTTTTTTTTTAAAGAACGCAAGCATCTGAATAATGTGTCTAGAATCTTGTACATATTTCTTTAAAGTAAGAGAAAAGTCTTGTATTTCTATGGCACTTTTCTTCAGCAGGCATCAAAGCTCTTTCCTTTAAAATTATACAAAAGAGAGACTTCCCTGGTGGTCCAGTGGTTAAGAATCTGGCTGCCATTGCAGGAGACATGGGTTCGATCACTGGTCGGGGAAGATCCCACATGCTGTGGGGCAACTAAGCCGGTTCACCACAACTATTGAGCCTGTGCTCTGCAACAAGAGAAGCCATCGCAGTGAGAAGCCTGTGCATTACAGCTAAAGTGCAGCCCACGCTCACTGCAACTAGAGGAAGCCTGCACACAGCAACGAAGACTCAGCACAGCCAAAAATAAATTAATTTAAAAAATTAAAAATAAACTATACAAAAGAAAACAAAGGCTCCAGATACGAATGTTTTGGTGTCTGTGCAACAAATCCTTGTTATTATTTAAAGACATGAAAACGTAGATCCTTAGACAGACTGGAGCTGAGTTCACTCAAAAGCTGGGGCTGGGAGGGGACAGAGGATTTCTTTCAAAGCCCTATGCACCTCCCTCTGCCCCCCGTGAACTACCCAGCAGCCTGGAAGCGCTGGCCCCCCAGGTGTTGCCACAGTCCTCCTCGGCCTCCACCTGAGGCTGGGGTTTAAAAGATGAAAGATGGACCAAGTGAAACAAGGTGAGAGGGATGGAGGCCAGAATATGGTTCCCATTATGACAAAAGAAAACAAAGGATTTTGAATTTACCAGAACTCTAATTGGGTGGATTTTCTGTAATATGCATCATGGTCATGGGGGCTATTTTCTGGGATCTGATGAAAAATCAGAAGTGAGTTTTCGGTTTGAGGACCTTTTTAGAAATAATAGCCTAATGGCTTAAAGTCTAAGGTTAAAAAAAGAAAACTTCCTGGCCACAGCTTCCTACTGTACTGACGAGAAACTCCAGTGCTGGCCAAATGTCATCTGAGCCATAGGCTTACTACACATTTTACTGGAGTAAAATTAAGTAGAACTGGCAACACTGCCACAGAGAAAGGCCACAGTAAATTATTTGACCACAAATTTCTGCATCAGGGCCATTCTGAGACTGTGTGCCCCCACAATAGACAGGTCTAGATGGAGAGACTCCCAGAACCCTGCCAATCTATGGGAAGAACCTGTGAGCACTGTGGACAGAGCAGTGGCCAGAGGCAGACTTTTCCATATGGGAGAGGTATCGCCCTGGAGATATCAATTACAGGCTAGAGGATTATAAAATTCCTCCACTCTAGAGATCCACTCTAAACGTAAACTACACGAATAGTGGCTTTTCACTCATGGATGTGAATAGAAAGCAGAACTAGTTGCTTTCGGTAAATTTCAGAAGCTTTCTGAAGAAGGAGAGAAAATAATGGGTGTTATATTCATCATTTCTATATTTAGGCATTTTTTTAAAAAATCATATATGTCTTTTTAATTTAATTAATTAGTTCATTTATGTCTGAACTGGGTCTTCATTGCTGTGTGGGCTTTCTCTAGTTGTGGCGAGAGGGGGCCACTCTGTTGCAGTGCTTGGGCTTCTCGTTGCGGTGGCTTCCCTTGTTAAGGAGCACAGGCTCTAGAGCACGGGCTCAGTAGTGCAGCTCATGGGCTTAGTTGCTCTGTGGTATGTGGGATCTTCCCTGACCAGAGATTGAACCTCTGCCCCCTGCTTTGGTGAGTGTAATCTCATCCACTGGAAATCCACGAGGAAAGTCTCTGGATTTAGGTTTACTTTATTAAACTTCCATCCAAAATATAGGACCTGGACCACCAGCAGGTAAGGTTATGCAGGCTGTGCACTGAACTCCAGAACATTCTTACACCCTAAATAGTAACTATAAATGAAGCCTGATCAAAGACCCTTCCTATTTCCAGATGCTGTCATCACAAAGCACCATATAAAAGTTACATAACGAAGGAACAGACCCTAACAATTACTGTCAAGACTAACTACAGTCTGAGGCTCTAATCTCAGGGTCTCCAAATAACCATTATTCTAGGCCAGGTTCTATTGCTAGAAGTAGGGACATGGGTGCTGTGGATGTTGCAGGGTCAACTCCTGGCAGGCCTGTTTCCATATTAGCCTCCACTTCTTCCCAAGGCTGCAGATCCCCCTAGCCTCTATGGAGGCAGCCTGGCCAAACTCTGGATGCTTCCTTTCTGATCTGACCAGGATATGTTCTAAGGCCCCCATAGAGGCTATAACTTTCTCTCTTCCAAGTGCAATGCAGCTCTCTGGCTTCTCAGAGCTGACTGCCTCCCTAATACCATCTCTGCAAGGGTATCATCAACCATATCTGGGCTCTAAGGACCCTTGAAGAAGAGCCTAAAGTCTTCTCAGAGCCCTTCTCTACCCAACAGCTGAAGTCAGCCAGCACTTCTGGCTCCATGATTTAAATACATGGACTAACTTTGTCTTGCCTGGTATTCATCCTGATCTGTCAGCAAAGTCATGGAAATTCATCCTGCAAGAAGCACACCCCATTTTCCATGCAATAACAAACCACTTTAGCTGCTCCTCAAACCTCTGTTTGAAGCACTGAGGGGCTTTATGGACACTGAGCACTCACAAACCCAGCACACTTCATATGATGACCATTAAAATATATATTCACATTGACAGCACATCACTTTTATTTATCTCAGCCTCGGGCACCAAGACACATGAGTCTGAAATATTCTAATAAAAAGTCTTTCTGATTCTAACCTCTATTCTTCTTGCTCACAATCACTCTCCAGTAATGCAGTATTCCATTTTCTTTTTCCCGTCTTCATTTCTACGAAGATAAAAGCATCTGAAATGAGTAGTTGAAATTACCTACATTTAAACCACTCTGTTGGAAGTTGAAATCTCTTTGTTTCCCTTCTTGATTTCTCTGTGTATACATAGTGTTAGATATAGTTGCCTTTCATGATCTAAGATCATGGTGATACTTCCCCAAAAGAAAAGTGAAAATGAAAACCATCATCATCATCTTCACCAACATCATCATTGTCATCTGCCATGATCCTCGTGAGCCTCTGCATCATTTTGGCCAACCCTATCTAGTGTCTGATAACTTCTCAGGTAAATAAAAGTCCTGACCCCTGCCTGGGATTTGTCTTCTCAATCTATCCCTCACAGCCACACTGTGGAGTACTTTCTAATAATAAAAATAACAACAACAACAACCACACTTGTTTCAGTGCTTGCTGTGTGCCAAGCACTGTTCTAAACCAATTGTACCTTGTATCTCATTTAATCCCCCTGAAATCCCTCTGCAGTAGATATCATCAATATTCCCATTTTACAGATGAAGAAACTGAAGCACAAGGGATCGAGCCATTTGGCCCAGGTGACATGGCTGATAAGGATTCAGACCCAAGCAGTCTAGCTCCAGAGTATACAGGTTGAGCGCCAACACCACCAGGAATCTGGATGAACAGCCATCGCTAGCTAAGCCGGAGCAAAGCAACACACAGTTCCTCATGTTTATCTCAGATCCCTCTTTAGAGACATGGGTTCTCAGAGAAAAAATGTTCTGCACCTCACTGGATCTTCCCCTGACGGTACCACTACACTGCTGGCCAGACCAGACCTGCAAACCTTCAAGGGACTCTAGTGAAATATCCCTCTGGCCTGCCTCAGTTCCCTCAGCATAAGCAATGTCCCCCAGGCCCTTACTCCCACCTATTCATCTTTGGATCATGTTCTGTACATCCAGCACTGTGTTTCCAGGCAGCCCTGCAAGTTTTCACAATCCATTACCTCCTTCTCCTCCCCACCCTACAAGTTTCACATGCCCGCCCAATCAGTCCGTCCCTATGCTAATTGCCCTTTCAAAGCTAACATTTCCAAATGGCAAGAGAAGTTCAGAGTCATTCAAAGGAAAAACAGGCATATATGAGACGTACCATGGAAATCTTGGACTTAAAAAAAGAAAAAAATCTCGTCCTTACTCTCCCTGTAGAAATAGTGAGCACAGGAGGCCTCCTATTTATTGTTTTTCCCACAGAAGCCAGTTTCAGTTCAGTTCCGACTGTTTCATAACACGAGAGCTCAACTTACATACTTCCAAACAGAGGGATGGGTCCTTGGTTTTGTTTTCTTCTTTCCTCAAGAAAAAGCCTCAATCTCAGTTGCAGGCTTAAACAGACTTAATAGCCATAAGTCCCATAAGCTCTGGCATGCCACAAATAGTTCTTTTCATCAGAAACTGCAAATCACAATTCTACTGTAAAATCCAGAGCTGCTCTGATAGCTGCCCATGGCACTGAGCATGGGGCCTTGCATTTAGTGGCATTTAATAAAGATTTGTTGATGGACTGCTTGATCTGGGTCTCTCTCTCATATCAGGTGTAGCTTAAGTTTCTTAGATTTTTTTTTAAAGGGATTTCAACTAAGATTTAAAACCAAGTCTTAGCGCACCTGCTTCTCCATTCCCACAGTTCTTTGGGCCCAGGATCTTAAAACCTATTTATGATGCCTGAGTTTCAAAGCAACTATGGGACCAGAGAGCAAGAAGGCAGGCACGACAATCCAGTAAAAGCCCCTACACCATCAGGGCCACAGCACAGTGATAAATGGTGTTCTTGTGAGACAGGGGTCCTCCAGATGATCAGAGAAGAGTAAACCAAAACTCGATTGTGATGGTTGAGAGCTCTGGAGTGAGGCATACAGACTCTACCACTCATAGCTTTGTGGCCTTAGGCAGGTTACTCAGCATCTCTGTGCAGAAGTTTCCTCATCCAAAGCAGTTCAGAGGATTAAATGAAGAAACAAGTGTGAAGCCCTTGAGACAGTATCTGGCATGACAAAAGTATCATTTGTGTTTTAAATAACTAGTGTAGCAACACAGAGAAGGAAATTTTACCATGCTTTTAATGTTATAAAAACTGAGGGTCCATACATACCAATTTTGGGAGCTTAACTCACCAGAATGTTCAATTAAACAAACACCCTACTCTCCCAAAATGCCAGACAAATTAGAGCTCATAGTTCATATGAAAGAGCTGGACAGAACAGAAACCAAGTAGGGATAGGTTATAATTGAATTTAATTGGAATCCCCAAACACTAAAGGTGCTAAATACCATGCTTAAAATTTTTTAAATGAAGTTATAACTTCAGGGACAGGCACACCATATGAGTTATTCCAACTTTTAATGGCCCTTTGTCATCACAATGGGCTTCCCTGGTGGCTCAGCTGGTAAAGAATCTGCCTGCAATGCAGGAGACCTAGGTTCGATCCCTAGATTGGGAAGATTCCCTGGAGAAGGGAACAGCTACCCACTCCAGTATTCTGGCCTGGAGAATTCCATGGACTGTATAGTCCAGGGGGTTACAAAGAGTCTGGTGACTTTCACTTTTCATCACAGTGGAAGAAAGAAAGCTGAGTTACTGATTTTCTATTTTAGTCATCAGACTTCAGCAAGAAAATTTAAGGGAGAGGGATACATATATATATATATATGAGCACAGGAGGCCTCCTATTTATTGTTTTTCCCACAGAAGCCAGTTTCTGTATATATATATATACAGTTAGGAAGTGATTAAGACCATGCAAACACAGCTGTTGATTAAAAAAAAAACACAGGTAAGGAAATTCCTAGAAACATTAAATGCAATAAATCAGTAGGCAGGATAAAATGGATCCCTAGGCAGTGAAGAAACTTATTAGTAGGCTTGCTGAACCACTAACAACTCAGAAAAGTAATAGTGAGCTAGGATAGAAATTTTACAATATATCTTGACATGAGCGTGGGAAAGAGAAGACTTTTGGGTGACTAGTAACTTCCAGGGAAAGAGGATCTGTGAAATTACAAGGGTGCAAGTGGCAGAGAGTTTCCCTTCTCGGCCTCTCTCTGTGGTTACGACATCATGTTTCAAGGATGGATCATTGTCAGAGTTAGAATAACCTGAAAGAAATCAATTCCCCGAGTATTTATTGAGCTTCTCTCATGTCCGAGGCACCATGCCAAGTGAGAGATGCAAAGATGAGCAAGTCTGGTCCTAGATCTCTGGAAACATCCAGACCATGGGGGACAACAGCTGCGAGCAGAGTAACACCAGGTAAAAGGCAATCAATAACTGTAGCAGAGTTACACACAGCACATACATATAAACAGGAAGGAGGTGAATTTCCACCAAGAATATCAAGGAAAGCTTTTTGCAGGAGGTGGTATTTGAACTGACCTTGAAGGATGGATAGGTAAAAAGCTTCAGGGATGGTAAGAGCATTCATTCAACCATGCATCCACCTATCACCCATCTATCTATCCATCCAACCATCCAACTATCCATGCAATTAACAAATAGTTACTGGGCACTTTCACGGCAAATAGAAAGGGGAAAAGTGGAAACAGCGACAGATTTTATTTTCTTGGTCTCTAAAATCACTGCAGATGGTGACTGAGAAGGAAAGCTATGACAAACTTAGTGTAATAAAAAGCAGAGACATCATTTTGCTAACAAAGGTCCATATAGTCAAAGCTATAGTTTTTCCATAGTCATGTACAAATATGAGTTAGACCATAAAGAAGGCTGAGTATGGAAGAGTCGATGCTTTCAAATTGTGGTGCTGGGGAAGTTTCTTGAGAGTCCCTTGGATGGCAAGGAGATCAACCAGTCGATCCTAAAGGAAATCAACCCTGAATATTCATTAAGGACTGACCCTGAGCTGAAGCTCCAATACTTTGACCACCTGATCAGAAGAGCTGACACACTGGAAAAGACCCTGATGCTGGGAAAGATTGAGAGCAGGAGAAGGAGGCAACAGAGATTGAAATGGTTGGGTGGTATCACTGACTCAATGGACATGAGTTTGAACAAAGTCTGGGAGATAGTAGAGGAAGAGGAGGCTGGCGTGCTTCAGGTCACGGGGTCACAGAGTCAGACACAACTGAGTGACTGAACGACAACAACACTGGGCACTTACTTTCTGCCAGGTACTGTGCTGGTTGTTGACGGCAGAATTTTGAGTAAGAAGAGACAGAATCCCTACCCTTGGGAGCTCCTGGGGAGGCAAATATTGATGAAAGCATAAAACCTTCAGATATAAACTGCAGTGTAATATTGTCATGAGGTGTGGTCCAAGGTTCCGGTTCTGTTAGAGTCTGAGGCTCTAACAGGAATATTTGACCAAGTCAGAGAAAGTATGGAAGGCTTTGACTGTGAAGTGATCAGTGGAATTGAGATCCTATGGGTTAAGGGTAGGGGGAGAGTTGGAGACACCCAGGCAGAGAGAGAGGATGGCAGCATTTCCAACTGAGAAAGTGGTGCATCTCACAGTGGGAAAGAAGCAGTGAGAACAACAGGTTGAAACAGTCCAGGGAGGCTGGAGGGTGAAGCATGGGATGAACAGTGTGTGGAGATGAGGCCAGAGGGGAGAGCAGGGCATGGGGGTCTTGGAGGCTTGATAAGAAGCTCCCAACCTTTACTCTAGGAAATATTCTTAAAATACTTTAACTAGAAACAATCTTAGAAATATTTTAATTGGTGCCATTATACAGTCGGGGTGAGGCAAGAGGTGGCATGGTGAGAGTTTTATTTTGAACAGATCTTTTGGCTGAAGTGTGAAGACCGGGGGCTTCCCTGGTGGCTCAGTGGTAGAGAATCTGCCTGCCAATGCAAGACAGGCAGGAGACATGGGTTCGATCCCTGGCTTGGGAAGATCCCCTGGAGGAGGAAATGGAAACCCACTCCAGTACTCTTGCTTGGAAAATACCATGGACAGAGGAGGCCGGCAGGTTATAGTCCATGGGGTCAGAGTCAGACGTGACTGGACGACTAAGCACACATGCATGTGGAGACTGGGTTAGGGCCACAGCGGGTGAACCAGTGGTTCAGCAAGAGACGCAGTTGGTGGTGGCCAGGACTGGGAGAGCAGCAGTGGAATGGGGAGAAACGACCTCAGGAGATATGTAAGACTAAGTCAAGGGACTGGAAGGTAGGTTGTGGGGCTTTGGTAAGAGAGAGGGAGGTGTCAAAGTTACTTCTGGTCTTTAGACCTGGACAAATGGAAGCACTGATCCTAGGTCAGGCAGAGTGTGGTAGAGAGATGAGCTGTGAGGAGCCTGAGGTGTGCAGGTGGGGTCAATATGTATTTCTCCCAGTAGACTGTTAAGTCCCCCAAGGGCAGGACTCTGTCTCTTTTTACTCAACATTGTGTTCTTGGCAACCAGTATGGTGTCTGACAGACAGCAAGTGCTCAGTAGCCACTTTTTGAGTGGATAGTTGGATGAGTGGATGATTTTTTGAGGTGCTTTAAGATATCTGAGGCTTGATGGCTCAGAGGGTAAAGAATCCACCTGAAGTGCAAAAGACACAGGAAACTTGGGTTCAATCCTTGGGTCGGGAAGATCCCCTGGAGAAAGGAAATGGCAACCCACTCCAGTATTCTTGCCTGCAAAATCCCATGGACAGAGGAGCCTGGCGGGCTACAGTCCAAAGGGTTGCAAAGAGTTGGACATGACTGAGCGACTGAGCACAGCACAAGACAACTGAGAGATATTGGGTAAAAAGCTGGATGGATGGGCTGCAGCTCAGGAGAGAGGTCGGGCCAGGAGCTACAGATGCATGATCACCCCAAAAGGGTAACTCCAAGGAGAAGATGAAGCGGTCCTGGATTCAGCCTTCAAAAATTTCACCACAACAGGTCAGGGCCAGGTAGCAGAAGGAAGGCATATGAAGGAGAAAGAGAAAGGGCAGTCAGCTAGAGTATTTCTAAAAGGAAAGGGTGGTCAATGGTGTCAATGGCAAGTCAGATGAGAACTGAAGAATGTCCTTTGGATTTAGCAGCACTGAGGTCATCAGTGACCTTTGTGGGAGCTGTTTTTGTGAAGCAATGGGGTGGAAGCCAGATTGGAGGGGGTGAGGAGTGGGAGGTGATGAAACAGCCACAGGGAGTAGACACAAGTCTTCGGAGAAGTTTGGCGGTGAAGAGGAGGAAAGAGGTGGGGCGGATGCTGAGCAAATGCAGGAATGTGCCCAGCATGTTTGAGATGTTAAATCAGCCTAGCCTGCAATGTGGCAGCCTGGATGGGAGGGGAGGGCTGAGTTCATTCGCTGTTCACCTGAAACTATCGCATTGTTAATTGGTTATACTCCAATACAAAATAAAATATTAAAAACAAAAACACCCAACAGTCTAGTATGCCTAGAACAGTGTTACCTGTGCCTTTTTTTTTCCTGTCCCAACATCCCCTGAGGAATAGACATCCCAGGTTCTTAACAGAAATCAGACTATCATGTGAAGGAGCTGATTTCACTGGGGTGATGAGCTTGAGTTTTGGAGATCTTAATTTTGGGGGGCTTATGGAGCAGGAAGGGGAAAGTGATGTCAGTATGGTGGTGGGAAATACAGTCTAGGGCAGTGCTGGCAAACTGCAGGCCCCAAATCCAGTCCCTCATTTATTCTCAATATGCCAGCCCTTGAGCTAAGAATGGCTTTTACATTTTTAAAAGTGAAAGTCTCTCAGTTGTGTCTGACTCTTTGCAGTTGTGTCTGACTCTTTACAACCCCATCGAATTCTCCAGGCCAGAATATTGGAGTGGGTAGCCGTTTCCTTCTCCAGGGGATCTTCCCAACCCAGGGATTGAACAGGTCTCCCACATTGCAGGCAGATTCTTTACCCTTACATTTTTAAGTGGTTGAAAAATCAAAAGGAGAATAATATTTCATGATATGTAAAAAGTGTATGAAGGTCACATTTCAGTGTCTGTACATAAAATTTTATTGGAATTAGTTTGTAGCCACACTCATTCATGTATATATCATCTAAGGCTGTTTTCGTACCACTGCTGCAGAGGTAAATAGTTGCAACAGACCAATCGGCCCTCCCAGCCTAAAATGTTGGCTATCTGGCCAACCCTTAGCCAAAGCCAGAGGAGGGCAATCAAAGCAATTTCCTGACAGCCAAGTTTTGGGAAAGCATCAGGCTAAAGGGGTCCAGATCACACTGCACATTAAAGAAAACCACTGCCTGGCCATTTGTGGAGAGGGGATGGCAACAGCCTGATAGCTCTGGGTCCAGGAAGGGCATCTGTCCCCCCATCACCACGCCCCCTGCTTGCTGATGTCATGAACAGGATCCTACAGGGCTCGGTGTAAAGGAAACTTCTTCAGGGAAACACTCTCTTTCCCTTTCCCAACTGAGCCTCCCAGCCATCTTAAACAGAGCTCCTTGCACGTCTCCATTACAGCATGTATTGCCATGGTAATGAAATAATTATCTGTAGAATTCTTGGTTCACTGCCTGTCTCTCCCTCTAGGCTGGGAGCCACTCTATTGTAATGACTAAGAGAACAGATTCAGGAGACAGGCTACTTACTCGGTTGGATTCTGGTTCTACCATTCACAGGCAGGTTATCTGTGGCTCATTTACATTCTCCTGGCTTCAGTTTCCTCCACAGTAAAATGGGGACAGTGAGAATCTGTACCATTCTGGGAGGGCTGCAGGATGAAACAAGATAATAAAGTAATAGGACCCAAGCTGCTTGGAGCAGTGCCTGCGATCTACTAAGTGCCCAAGAAATATATCATTGTTGGTAACTATTTGGATAAGGGAAGTGTGGTAAAGGAGTGGGAGAAAACAAAGGTAAAATCTGAATTTGGGGGCAACCATGGGGACAGTGATATCATTTCTGGAGATAGGAAAAACAAGAAGCGGAGGAGGTTTGGAGAATTCGCCATGTCTGAGGTGCCTGGGGACAGCCAAGTGACAACTCAAGGTGGACAGGTAGACGTGGGGCTCAGCAGAGATTGTGGGGTGGAGTGAATGGTTGGAAGAGTCTTGATGCTTGAAATAACTGGGAGAAATAGCTGTTGGAGAAACATAAGACTGCAAGGCTGTGTTTCTGGCCTATGTAAACATACAGATGGCAGATCAGGGGGTTTCTCAGCCTTCATAATTGTGTGAGCCAATCCCTCATCATAAATCTCTTTCCATACACCTATATTTAGCCTATTGGTTCTAGAGAACTCTAGTACAGTATCCTTGGGTACAATTTCCTGAAAAGCCTTATGTAGGTGAATTCAAGTTGCTAGTGAATGCCACTTTCCCCTGTCTCATCTGTCTTACCTGAGAAGCACTAGGAAAGGGGAGACTTTCAGGGTATCATTGCTACCCTCCCCCTACCAAGAATCTTCTCTCCTGTATGGGTTAGCAGCTAGAAGAACAGAACTACAATAGGAAGAAATCTCTAGATATCTACACATCTAGCTATTGGACCTTTTTATCTTCCCTTTTTGACCTTCTTAACAATTCTAATTGAAATATTCTCATGTTATTTGTGAGGACTCTGGGGCTTGGAGAAATGAAGCTCCTTGTCCAAGATCATACAGCTAATAAATAGCTGAGTGGGGATTCAAAATTAGGAAGGTCTATGTGGTTCCTAGCAACCCACTCCAGTATTCTTGCCTGGGAAATTCCATGGACAGAGAAGCCTGGCGAGCTATAGTCCATGGGGTCACAAAGAGTAGAACACGACTTAGTGACTAAACAGCACGTGGTTTCTAAGCTGCCATTGGCAGAATTCTCCAGAAAAATAGAACCAATAGGTTGTGTGTGTGTGTGTGTGTACAATTCTGGATGCTGACAAGTCCTAAGATCCACAGGGTGAACTGGCAAGTTGGAGACCCAGGAATATTGATGCAGTAGCTCCAGTCCAAAGAATAGCAGTATTGGGATCCAGGAAGAACCATTTTCCTGCACATGAGGGAAATCATGATGGTACTGCCTTGCCCCTTCTTCTTATCTTTGATTTTTCAGCTCTGACGTCTTCCTGGGTTTGACGGTCATCTCCCACCTCTCAGGCCTCCTTTTCCCTATTTTTTTAGGGATAAAATATTTCATCCCCCAGAATATTTTGTTTATTCCTATGAATATAATGGTTCAGCTATGAAGCTCCCTTGGCCAACCTTTCTGTGGACTGCTGAGCCATTTGTGACCTGCATATACAATAAATTCAGAGACTGCATAACTGCTGCTTACTCCTGGAGAGTCACACGTGACAGTGACTGCACTCTTCATTAACCTGGCCTTGTGTGAATCTTTATGATGCTTCCTAGATACAACAAGTGAGTCTGTGACCAGGGAGCTCACGGAGGAAAGACAGCATAGTCTCTAACACCTTATAACAATGGCATCCTATTCCCAAAGGAGGAGGTCCAAGGCTTTGAACTTCACCAGGCGCTTTGATCCTTCAAGAAACCCCTGTCCCAATATAGTTTTCTAGCCTTAAACACCAGCAAAACATCCCAGATAGACAGACCCATAGAATTTCTCTAACTCTGTTTTGTGTTCAGCACTTATTAACTCTGTGATAACCAAAGAAATTTACAAGTGGCTCCTAGAACTCTGTTTTTGATCATGATGGAATAACTGGTGCCAAGTAGCCCTGCCAATATACATCTTTATAATACTGAGCAAAATGAATGAAACAACTCTTTAGAGAGTGAACATGTACAACCCTAACCTTAACCAACTAACACATGAAATGATGCTAAACATTACTAATTACTAGAGAAATGCAAAACTACAAGGAGGTATCACCTCACACTGGTCAGAATGGCCATCATCAAAAAATCTACAAACAATAAATGCTTGAGAGGGTGTGGAGAAAAAGGAACCCTCCTACACTGTTGGTAGGAGTGTAAACTGGTACAGCCACTATGGAGAACGGTATGGATGCTCCTTAAAAAGCTAAAAATAGAACTATGACATGACCCAGCAATCCCATTCCTGGGCATATACCTGGAGAAAGCCATAACTCAAAAAATACATACACCCCAATGTTCATTGCAGCACAATTTATAATAACCAGGACATGCAACCTAAGTATCAGTCAGCAGAGAAATGGATAAAGAAGATGTGGTACATATATACATTGGAATATTAGCCATAAAAAGAAATGAAATTGTGCCACTGGCTGAGACGTGGATGTACCTAGAGACTGTCACACAGAGAAAAGAAAGAAAGAAAAAAACAAACATCATATAATGTCACTTATACGTTCAGTTCAGTCGCTCAGTCATATCCAACTCTTTGCAACCCCATGAACCTAGAAAAATAACACAGATGGACTTATCTGCAAGGCAGAAATAGAGACACAGATGTAGAATACCTGTGTACGAACACCAATCAGGGGAAAAGCAAGAAAGTTCCAGAAGAAAAATCTATTTTTTTCTGATTTATTGACTATGCCAAAGTCTTTGACTGTGTGGATCACAGTAAACTGTGGAAAATTCTGAAAGAGATGGGAATACCAGACCACCTGACCTGCCTCTTGAAAAATCTGTATGCAGGTCAGGAAGCAACAGTTAGAACTAGACATGGAACAGCAGACTGATTCCAAATAGGAAAAGGAGTACGTCAAGGCTGTATATTGTCACCCTACTTATTTAACTTATATGCAGAGTACGTCATGAGAAACGCTGGGCTGGAGGAAGTACAAGCTGGAATCAAGATTGCTGGGAGCAATATCAATAACCTCAGATATGCAGATGACACTACCCTTATGGCAGAAAATGAAGAGGAACTAAAGAGCCTCTTGATGAAAGTGAAATAGGAGAGTGGAAAAGTTGGCTTAAAGCTCAACATTCAGAAAACTAAGATCATGGCATCTGGTCCCATCACTTCATGGAAAATAGATGGGGAAACAGTGGAAACAGTGAGATTTTATTTTTTTTGGCTCCAAGATCACTACAGATGGTGATTGCAGCCATGAAATAAAAAGATGCTTACTCCTTAGAAGGAAAGTTATGACCAACCTAGACAGCATATCAAAAAGCAGCAACATTACTTTGCCAACAAAGGTCCGTATAGTCAAGGCTATGGTTTTTCCAGTAGTCATGTATGGATGTGAGAGATGGACAAAGAAAGCTGAGCGCTGAAGAATTGATGCTTTTGAACTGTGGTGTTGGAGAAAACTCTTGAGAGTCCTTTGGACTGCAAGGAGATCCAACCAGTCCATCCTAAAGGAGATCAGTCCTGGGTGTTCATTGGAAGGTCTGATGTTGAAGCTGAAACTTCAATACTTTGGCCACCTGATGCAAAGAGCTGACTCATTTGATAAGACCCTGATGCTAGGAAAGATTGAGGGCAGGAGGAGAAGGGGATGACGGAAGAT
This sequence comes from Antilocapra americana, assembly GCA_007570785.1. Classification (NCBI taxonomy): domain Eukaryota; kingdom Metazoa; phylum Chordata; class Mammalia; order Artiodactyla; family Antilocapridae; genus Antilocapra; species Antilocapra americana. The sequence goes on from ML663025.1 coordinate 5,993,135, forward strand.
GAGGTGGTTGGATGGCATCACTGCCTCAATGGATATGAGTCTTGGTAGACTCCGGGAGTTGGTGATGGACAGGGAGGCCTGATGTGCTGCAGTTCATGGGGTTGCAAAGAGTCGGACATGACTGAGCAACTTAACTGAACTGAACTGAATCAGGGAAAGGGGTGAAATGAATTGGGAGATTGGGATTGATATATATACACTATTATGTATAAAATAGATAATTAATGAGAACCTACTGTATAGCACAGGGATCTCTACTCGATGCTCTGTGGTGACCTGAATGGGAAGGAAATCCAAAAAAGAGGGGATATATGTATATGAAGAGCTGATTCACTTTGCTGTACAGCAGAAACTAACACAACATTGTAAAGCAACTGTACTCTAATAAAATTCAGTAAAAAAAAAAAAAAAGTGAAAAGCCAAGCCACAGGCTGGGAGCAAATATTTATAACACATAAACCTGATAGGACGTAGATAAAAACATAGAAAGAGCCCTCAAAACTTCACAATTAAAAAGACAATCAAACATTTTTAAAAGGTAAAATTTTCAGTAAATACCTCACAAAAAAATGTGAATGATCAATAAACAGATGAAAGTGTATTCAAATCTTAAATCATCAGGAAAATTCAAATTGCAACTATAATGAGATGTGACTACATACTCATTAAAACTTAAAAGGCTGTAGGGAAGGAAATGGCAACCCACTCCAGTACTCTTGCCTGGAAAATTCCATCGACAGAGGAGCCTGATAAGCTACAGCTCATGGGGTCACAAAGAGTCGGACACAACTGAGCAACTTCACTTTGACTTAATGTTTTGAGGGTATTTACTCCTTGTTTCTATGAAAACTTGCCCCAACTAACTTTGTTTCTGATACCCTTTTCTATTTAGCAATTTCATATTTTATGTAATTAAATTTTTAAAGGTTTTTTTTAAAAATAAAATTGACCTGCAAACCAAAAAAAAAAAAAATTTTAAAGGCTGACAATGCCAAGTATTTGATGAGGTTGTGGAGCAACTGGAACTTTCATACTACTGGTAGGCATGTAAAATAGAGTAATCACTTTGGGAAATAATTTGTCAGTTTCAAAATAAAATTAAGCATGCACTACTAGATGACCTAGAAATTTCACTCCCAGGTATACACCCAAGAGAATAAAAACATGTCCACACTAAAACTTTTTATTTATTTATTTATTTTTTATTGTTTTTGCCATACATTGTCATGATATCACCATGGGTTTACATATGCTTCCCCTCCGGAACCCCCCTCCCTCCTCCCTCCCCCTCGGGGAAATCTCGCTGTACCAGCCCCGAGCATCAATCCTGGGCTGGCGATTGATTAGACACATGACAATTAACATGCTTCAATGCCCTTCTCCCATATCATCCCACCCTTACCCTCATCCACAAAGTCCACGAGTCTATTCTATACATCTGCGTTCCATTTGCTGTCTCGCATGTTGAGTTCTCGTTACCGTCTTTCTAAATTCCATATATATGCGTTAATATACTGTATTGTTGTTTTTGCTTCTGGCTTACTTCACTCTGGGTAATGGGCTCCAGTTTCGTCCATCTGAGTAGAATTGCTTCAAATGAATTTTTTTTTTAATGCTGAGTAATATTCCATTGTGTATATATGTACCACAGCTTTCTTATCCATTCGTCAGTTGATGGGCATCTAGGTTGCTTCCATGTCTTGGCTATTGTAAACAATGCAGCGATGAACATTGGGGTACATGTGGCTCTTTCAATTCTGGTTTCCTCAGTGTATATGCCCAGCAGTGGGATTGCTGGGTCATATGGCAGGTCTATTTGCAGCTTTTTAAGGAACCTCCACACTGTTTTCCATAGTGGCTGTACTAGTTTGCATTCCCACCAACAATGCAAGAGGGTTCCCTTTTCTCCACATCCTCTCCAGCATTTATTGCTTGTAGACTTTTGGATGGCAGCCATTCTGACT